>OY744604.1:93468874-93523874 GCA_963556255.1 Allolobophora icterica
AAAATTGAAAGATGATAAAATATAAATTCTTTGTTACATTACATCGTCTGTTTAGTTAATTTCATTAGTTAGTGTTACTCTTTATTATTATAATTTTTATTTCTTTGTTACTTTTTTTCTTGATTACCTTTTTTATATTTGTTCACTTTCGTGGGAAGATCAGATTGCAAAGGAGAGGACTGGCCAGCTGCTCTCATATGCCAAGGCAGAGCAAATGAAGTCAGTAACACTTCATACCCAAGTTAAACCTCAGCCACTGCCGGTACTCTGGTAGTGCCAGTCCTTAGCCTGGATAAAGGAGGAGGGCAGCCCTGAGGTCTTCTTGAACACTACTAAAGGCAAGACAAGACACAAGCATACATAAATACCTTACCTTACTTAATCTTACCTTCATTTCCAATACCACTACTAAATTACATACAATAGAATATCAGGAGGAGAAGATGAATCCCTTAAAACTGTAACGACAAGCTGCATTGGCTTCCCAGTCACTTTTAGTACACTCGCGTCATTAAAGCATTAAGCTAGCCTGAGAGGCAGCTGTTGATAAATAGTGTTAGCGACTTTATTTTGCTCAATGTCGGTATATGATGTCAGGTGGCCAGTCCTCTCCCTCATTGTCTCATCTTCCCACTGACAGTGTGTGGTTGGTGTACTCATTATAGCTGAGTTGGCTAGGGGGAACACAGGTGGAACTGCATATGAGAAATATACGTAAAACAGAGACTAGAGCGCCACCTACCAACGAATTCGGCGCAATCTGGTGAGAGAGGTGAGGAAAGCGACGAATACTGATCAACTGGAGAAGAGATAGTGACGAGGCGTGGCCCGTTCGTTGTGTCTTTTGTTCCATAGGTGATCTCGTGGTGTCGGTGAAGACGATGGTGTCTCAGTTGAGTTGTCCACTCGTCAAACTCTGTTGAATTCTTCACCTATCATCAATGAATCAATCGACAGATCGCTTCAATCAATCAGTCAATCTATAAATCAATAAATCAAAAACTACATCAATAACAAAACCCATAACTAAATCAATAACTCAAATAGTTTATCCACTGATCGAACATAATTCAATCAATCAATCAATCAGTCAGTCAATCTACTGATCAATATTGATCAATGAATTAATAACTCAATCATTAACTAGATGAATCAATCAATCAGCCAATCAATCGTTCAATAAATCAGTAATTAAATAAAAAAGCTAATCAATAACTCAGCCACAACTTGACCAGTTATACGCAATTCCTGACATTCATTATTATTGTCTCCTCATAGCTACCTTGGGGCAAAACGAATAAATAACTAATAACTAACTAACTAAATCAATCGCCCAATCAACAAATCAATCAACATACCAACCAATTAATCCACCTCACTAAGTTTTTCCTCAATCAAATAGTCAGTCAACCATTCTCCATGGCGTCCAGTGCTCAACAAAACCCGTTCAACCACATGAAACAATACCACCACGGGTGTCCTTCGGACGACCCTGAAAAGGTAACCCGGTAGACATTGCCCTTCAGCTGACCTTGAGATGGTATATGAGATCGTCGGCGTCAACATCAATTCGACGTCCTTTTCTTTTGCAGGCGATGACGGAAAGACCAATGTCTACCACTCCGTGATGCTTTCCCTTCTCAATCTGCTCCAACAAACCATCAACAATCACAAACAGTTCAACAAACAACATATCAATGACATTCACCAGATTATGCAATGCTTGTATATTCCTGTTTATCTTATATCACTTCATCCACACCATGGTGTATAGCCGATTGGTTGAGTGCTCCCCTTGTAATGCAGAGAGCAAGGGTTCGAGCCTATCCTGCCAACGGTTACGTTTTAGGGACCTTGAGCAAGTCTTACAGACTGATCTTTTGGATACTGACCTGATTATGGCTTGGTTTTGGTGTGCAATCGGTTGAAGCCTTGTGCATTAGACACCGGCGCAACAGAAGTTACTAATTACAATTACAATTTCACTCACAACTGCTCAGCGCCATCGATTCATGTTTCATCATTAGCTAGTGATGCTTAATGAATGCATAATATTAATAATAATAATAATAATAATAATAATAATAATAATAATAATAATAATAATAATAATAATAGTAATAATAATCACCACCTGAGTCATGAGAGACGAGTGCGCAAACAACTCGTTGAGGATTATTGTCAATCATTGAGCTCAAACTCGCAACTGTCGCACTACAGGCCAGGTGCGCTACCCCTACAGACTAACGTGATATACAACCCTTTGTCTAAACAAACTCTTCAATCACATCTGTTCCTCACAGGTGTGTATACTGAAGCAGTCAATGGCAGAATTCCAAGAGCACTCACAGCAGTAAACAAGTAAAGCTCCCGTTGTCCGAGTCAGCACTGTAAGGGAAGTGATCATTTCCTGCTCTTCCGCCTGGGAGCCGCCAGTGAACCTATTTCGATTAACTTCCCAGTTCTTCCTATTTACTTCCCAGCTCCTACCGTGTCCCACCTCTTACTGCTCTCTTCCCAACTACAAATGTTCTACCATCTGCTACACAGCTACTACAGTTTACTTCCTACTTCTATCCATTAATTTCGCACCAACAAATGCTCTAACCATTTGCTACCCAGCTACTACCATTTACTTCCTACCTCTATCCATTAACTTCCCACCTACAAAGGCTATAACCATTTGCTACCCAGCTACTATCGTTTATTTCCTACATCTATACATAAACATCCTACCTACAACTGCTCTAACCATTTGCTACCCACCCTTTACTTCCTACCTCTATCCATTAACATCCTACCTACACATGCTCTAACCTTTTGCTACCCAGCTACTACCCTTTACTTCCTACCTCTATCCATTAACATCCTACCCACACATGCTCTAACAATTTGCTACCCACCTACTACCCTTTACTTCCTACCTCTATCCATTAACATCTTACCTACACATGCTCTAACCATTTGCTACCCACCTACTACCATTTACTTCCTACCTCAATCAATTAACTTCCCAGCTACAAATTCTCTAACCATTTGCCACTCAGCCACACCATTTACTTCCACCATTTACTTCCTACCTCCATCCATTAACTTCCCAACTAACGCCTGTATTCGTTGGTGATAGAAACAGCTGTGTGTAAACAACTTGCCCTTTCAAGAGCTGAAAGGCACAGTAAATGCACTGGAGAATTTAACGACACCCTTTCAAGTGCGCCCTTCCGTCGCAATTGTTCCCAGAAGGACTACTGAGCGACTCGTGTGATGTACACAGGACAGACGACATTCTGCTTGGACGGCAAAAGACCCGGAAGACAAGTCGTTAGCTGCTGTGATCAATGATTCTTTGAGAAAGATGGCGTGATCAGCCGAACCAGAGTTGAACCAGAGTGACTGAGTGCAATGCACGTGTATGTATGTATGCATAGATATGTATGTATGTATGTATGTATGCATAGATACGTATGTATGTATTTACGAATGTATGTATGCATGTATACATGTATACATGTATGCATGTGCCTATTTTACCAAGTTCTTTTCGGTAATCCTGTTTACAGTAATAGGTGCTCGGCTGAGCCATGCTGATCATCTGATGCATTTTCTTTTTCGTTTTTTTGTTTTGTTTTTGTTTTGTTTGTTTGCATTTTCTTGTATTTTCAACTAGTCCTTTACTTTTCATTCATACTATACCTCAAGGACAGTATTTTCAGGGCCTGGTTTTGTCCCAATCATTTTTCTTTTTCTTCTTTGGTGCCATCTTATTACTATATAACAAATAGGCAGCCTTAATTAAGCGGGACCTATGTCCCTTTTGGGCTTTCCCTATTGTATCCCGAATGTGTTTACATTCCGATTGGTGCCTACTGTACTTTTGTATTGAATTCGGATCAATATAGTTGAATTGAATTGAATTGAAAATTGAATGTATATATGTAAGCATGTAAGAGGTACGTAAGTATGCATTGACGTACTTGTATGATCAATGTATGTATGTATGTATGTATGCATGTATGTATGTATATGTGTGTGTATGTATGCATGTATGTATGTTTGTATCTATGTATGTCTGCATGCATGTATAATATACATCTGTCCCAAATAAATTTTTTTTGAAAATCTTAGGTCTCACCAGTCAAAAAGTTTCTTTGTGAGATGATAATGTTTGTGTAAAATTTTCAATTTTTTTAGTTAATGTTTAGGGGTCCCCCAAGGGGTCCTAAATTTTGATTTTGGGGTAATTCCGCCTCAAATCAACAAATTCTTTGCAAATTTCCCACTCGACCATCTCAGATTTTGATGAAATTTGCACAGAATGTGTGCTGATGTATTACAATTTAAGCTGTGCAAAATCTCACAGTAATATTCTTAGTATTTAACATTTGAAGGAATTTTAAGTACATCTAGGATGACCCCGTTTTCGCGATTTGGAAATCGTGTCTTAATTTGGTGCCATATTCAGAAGGTCATAAGTCCACTATTATTGCAGATAAATGAATCAAATTTGCAGGACACCTAGTTTATGTGGTGCTAATCAAGGGAAGCTGGAAGAACTTGATGCCTGATGGATACTTTATTTCTAGCTGAAGATTGAAAATGAGAAAAAATGACCCTCTCTGGCGCCAGTACTTTACTGCTCCACAATGACCAAATGGGTTGATTAGCAGAGAAATTGTTAACCACATGCAGTAATAGTCCACAAACAGTGCAAAAATATGCAATTAGTGGCTGCACCTGGTTTCAGAAGCAAGTTCTCTTGAACAAAATAGGAATTTTTGCAGAAAAATTGCTTCAACCCATTCCTCACTCACAAGCAACCAGTGAAACTTGGCTTGAACCGTATAAGCGTCAATTACAACACAAAGTTCCTAAGATGTTTTAAAATTTGTGTTAAGCCAGGATGGAAGTTATGCCCAACATATCAGAAACAGTTAGCAAAAGCCAACCCAGAGGAGACAATTACTGACTCACAGGAAGAGGATATGGACTTCATACCTGAAGAGAAGAAGGCAGCTTGAATGTGTCTTACCTATAAAACCCACATGGGTTAGTTACAGATAAAGTTCCTTTTGCCAAAAGAAAGTGAGCAGGTAGGCATCATGTCTTTGAGGTGATGCTTTCTGATGCCTTTTCTACATGTATTGGACCATCTACAGGGCCATGCAGATACATGGGCAGCGATCCAGATGGATCGAGAGGTACAAAACCCCACCACAATATATTTGCCCCCCAAATTTCTAAGAAACACCACAAAGGTCAAAATATTTTTTGATCTCCTTTTTGAGCAGATTAGTTCAAATGGGTTGAAGCAATTTTTCTGCAAAAATTCATATTTGTTCAAGAGAACTTGCTTCTGATGTGAACAGATGGTTCCTGTTTCACTCAGGGAAGATAATTTTTCCCAGGCCACCAACAGACTTCTTTAACTGTCATCCAGTTCACTGTGGTTGTGTGCACTGTTGCCTAGAGAAGCAAAGTTCTGGTACTTAATTTTATGACAAAGTTTGCAATAAAATGTACAAATTATCCTACATGCTGGAAAATTTATAAATGATTAAAAATGATCATTTAGGCCAAATGTTGATAACATTAAAAAAAATTGGAGAAAATCCAAATGTTAAAATAACTACTGGTCAGCAAATATATCAAAATTAAATTGGTCGTACAATATATACATTTGCCTTGTACATATTGTTGTACGACATTCGTCTTTCAGTGATATTCCAATACATATAACGAGGTGAGAAACCAGGTGCAGCCACTAATTGCATATTTTTGCACACTTTGTGGACTATTACTGCAGGTGGTTCACAATTTCTCTGCTAATCAACCCATTTGGTCATTGTGGAGCAGTAAAGTACTGGTGCCAGAGAGGGTCATTTTTTTCTCATTTTCAATCTTCAGCTAGAGAAGAAGTATTCATCAGGCATCAAGTTCTTCCAGCTTCCCTTGATTAGCACCACATAAACTAGGTGTCCTGCAAATTTGATTCATTTATCTGCAATAATAGTGGACTTATGACCTTCTGAATATGGCACCAAATTAAGACACGATTTCCAAATCGCGAAAACGGGGTCATCCTAGATGTACTTAAAATTACTTTAAAAATTAAATACTAAGAATATTACTGTGAAATTTTGCACAGCTTAAATTGTAATACATCAGCACACATTCTGTGCAAATTTCATCAAAATCTGAGATGGTCGAGTGGGAAATTTGCAAAGAATTTGTTGATTTGAGGCGGAATTACCCCAAAATCAAAATTTAGGACCCCTTGGGGGACCCCTAAACATTAACTAAAAAAATTGAAAATTTTACACAAACATTATCATCTCACAAAGATTTGGGACACCCTAATGTATATATGTAAACATGAAAGAGGTATGTAATTATGCATTGAGCTACTTGTATGTTTGCATGTAAGTATGTATGTAAGTATGTATGTATGTATGTATGTATCTATGTATGTATGTATGCACGTATGTTGTGTATTCATGTATTCATTCATTCATTCGAGGATTTATATAGCGCCCCTTTAAGGGAACTACTCAGTGGCCTCCCGACACCAGCACACTCAAATAGTACAGTTTTAGGATTAGTAAGAAAGAGGCCAGAGGGAGCCCAGGACACAAGCATGCATACATGTATGTATACATGTATGTATGTATGTATGTGTGTATGTATGTATGAATGCATGTGTGTATGTGACTATTCATAAAGTGCCTTTTTACGAATCTCACAAGGCACTAAACATGGCAAACTTAAGCGATCTAAAATGGTTTGCTGCCACAGAAATCGTGAATTGCGAAAACACTTTCCCGCTTCCAGATTTTGCCGTCCGTCCATGAAAGCAGCACTCAGCAACAGCTTTGCAGAGGAAGTTAGCACCACGTTCTGTGTACACTTAAACGAGTAAGATGATCAGAGTCAAATGCTAGTGCTCACATCCCGCAATCTGTGGCTACAAAGTGGAGATGTGGTGGGTGAACGGAATTACATCGACTACCGTAGATCATATTACTCTGGACCCTCAGTGTTGCCATAATGATAATGGCAGGTACACGTAAGTTGTATGCATCCATGAATGTATCTATGTATGTGTGCATGTGTTCATGTATGTATTAATGTATGCATGAATGTATTCATGTATTCATACATGTATGAATGCATTCATTTATTCATACATGTATGAATGTATGAATGCACACAAGCATGTATCTATGTATGTATGTATGTATGCATGTATTCATGCATTCACACATGTATGAATGTTTGCATACATGCATGTAGCAATGCATGCATGAATGTATGTATGTATGCATGTAGGTATGCATGTATGCAGGCTACATAAGCATCTTTGAAGGCACATATGCATATATTTATTCATGTATGTAATATATGTATGAATGTATGTAATATGCATGTAAGTATGCATCCAAGTACATATGTATGTATGTACACATGTGTGCTAGAAGGCATGTATGCATGTATACATGTATGTATGTATCTATGCATCTTCCATGTATCTGTGCATATGAGATTAATACATGTATACTGTTTTTTTGTGGATGAGCTCCCGGTGGTACGCATAAACAATGCATTGTACGTATATACAATGCGTTGTACGCATATACAATGCGTTGTTCGCATATACAATGCGTTGTACGCATATACAATGCGTTGTACGCATATACAATGCGTTGTACGCATATACAATGCGTTGTACGCATAAACAATGCGTTGTACGCATATACAATGCGCCGGCAACAAGAAGCAATGGACTGACAAATTGAATGTGAAAACGTGATTCCGATAGATATCGTCAGCAAATCCCGATATCCGGATACGCTACGCTGAAGCGATTGGAAGCAAATGAATAAGGTCTCCTTTTCCATTTCACCTCTTCCCTCATCGCCCTCCAATGCAATCGTATTAATTATCATACTCACGTCTCCAGCAGATTTGCCATAGATCAAGATTCCATTCTCCAGCAGGAAGAACCGCTAATAAGAAAACATAACAATAAAACATATATACATATACATGTGAATATATATATGAATATATATATATATATATATAATTGCATACACTAACTTACAAATATATATATATATGATATATTTGCACAGGCATAAATATATACAGTTTTATAATCATATTTATCTCTCTCTAAACACGCACACATCGATGATCACTGATCAGCCCATAAAATACACAATATATACGAAAATATATATATATGTATAGTAATAAATATCAATGACTAACATAAATATATAAAACAATAACTAATAAATAAATATATATATATATAAATCAATAACTATATATACATGTATGTATATGAAATGATTGCAGAGAAAAAACTGCACTGGCATGATGAATTGTTCAATGCGAGGCAAATAACGTTCGATGGATTTTTTTGCACACTGAGCGACTTTAATGTTTGAAATTAAATCTGCATCAAATAATAAAATAAAAGGGCAACTGCTTTTATCATTTGTTATTTAGTTGTGGTTTAATGACGTTGTGTCATAACAAAGATGATCAGCATTACCTTCCTCCTTTATCCAGGCTCTGGATTGGCACTATGAAACTACGGGCAGAGTTATTCATTACAATATATATATATATATATACACCGTGTCTCAAAATAAACTGTGCAAAATTTTTTCTGTCAGAACTTCGTCAAATTTCCACCAATTTTAATAATTTTTGGTAGGTAGATGGCAAAATGGCTGAAATTTTATGCTATACATAAATTTTCCACCTCACCTGACTCACCTCATCGCACTACCTTGTTAAACACAGATGTGCCAATTTCTTATATAACGCTTAAATCTTATTACATGCAACAAACTATCTGACGACTTAATTAGCACGCAGTAAAGTAAAATATGGTTTACTTAGCAGGGTTTTTAATTGTTATGACAGATCTGCTTAAAAGTGTTAGAATTGGTGCTCGAAATGTGCTCCGCTTACACGGACACAAGCGCTTAGATGGCAACGCCACTGACTGATAGCAGCATCAACGATCGACTGGTCAAAGCACGCATAATCGTCGGTCAGACGCATTTTGAGTTCGTCGACGTTGGCTATCCTGGAGCGGTAAACCTTTTCCTGCAGCACACTCCATATGCTATAGTCGACTGGGTTAAGATCCGGTGAATTCGGCGGCCACAGTGTTGGAGGTATGAAGTCGGGCGTTTCTCGCTCAAGGAAGGAGACAGTGTCGCGTGCTCGATGCGCAGGGGCGCCATCCTGTTGAAAGACAAAAAACTCGCCCTGGGATATCCGGCGTATGTCTGGCAGTAGCTTCTGGGCAAGAAGGTTGTCGCGATAGTGGGCCCCATTCACATTGACACCTGTCTCGATGAAATGGATTTCAGTGCAGCCAAGTTTCGAGACGTTAGTTGTTAAAATTTAAGCGTTATATAAGAAATTGGTACATCTGTGTTTAACAAGGTAGTGCGGTGACATGAGTCAGGTGAGGTGGAAAATTTATGTATAGCATAAAATTTCAGCCATTTTGCCATCTACCTACCAAAATTTTTTTAAATTGATGGAAATTTAACGAAGTTCTGACAGAAACAATTTTGCACAGTTTATTTTGAGACACGGTGTATATATATATATATATATTTATATATATATATATATATATATATATATATATATATACAGATGGAAAAGGTGTGACCTAAT
Organism: Allolobophora icterica; assembly: GCA_963556255.1. Taxonomy (NCBI): domain Eukaryota; kingdom Metazoa; phylum Annelida; class Clitellata; order Crassiclitellata; family Lumbricidae; genus Allolobophora; species Allolobophora icterica. The sequence goes on from OY744604.1 coordinate 93,478,583, forward strand.
TTCGGGCTAAAAATCATTTGCACTGTTGCACCTGGTGACACAGTAGAGTGAACATTGTCATCAGACCATTGTTCCAGAGGCTGAGTTTTTAATGCATGTTTAATGCACGAGAAAGGACGTCGTGTTCACGTCGCCGTTGGGAGCGCGAGACCAGCAAGTCCCCATGGGCTGACGAACGCAATTTTCGCGACCGAAAGGCGTCGAGACAGCTCTAGTGTCTGATGAAGCAATCAAAAGTATCTCCCATGAGGAATATCTTTGGTCCAGTGCTGTGTCGTGTATCGCGTAATTATATTTGAAATATGCAGGAATTTAGAAGCGACACGGTCAATGACAACTCAGCAGCTCTATGAGAATAGAAAAATTAATGATTGATTGGTTGAATGAATGAATGAGTGGATAGTATGCGATTTAAGTATTGTTTTACCAGACGTCAGTACCAGACGTCAGTACTTGAATCGGAGGAAGGGTCAGTTGCTAAGGGAAGAGATGGGCAGCCGAGGGTCGAAGCCTAAAAGCAGCAACAAAAGAGGAAGAGCAGTCCCTTAACCCTGAGGCAGCCGTGGCCATGAAGTGTTAGCAACTTAACTTGTCTATAGCCTCGGCGTATGAGGGTGGACGGCCAATCGTCTCCCTCACCGTCTCATCTTCCCACTGACAGTGTATGGCCAGTGCACTCATTATACCTGAGTTGGAGGCTACGGGGTGCAGATGGAGCAGAAATCTTAAACAAAATTCTTCCCTAAAGAGATCTGAAGCCCCAACCTCTTGGTTGACAATCAAGCGGGCTAACCACTAGACTATAGCTATCGTGGACCCTGAGGATAAAAAAATACACAAATAATCGACGCAAAACGCTGAAGTGGACAAAAACCCAGAGATGAAGCGAACGATAAAAGCTTCTCCAATCTGGTTATGCTTTCGATACTTGACACAAGAACGGGACACGCCAGCCAAGTGGATAGAGCACTCAGCCTGTAACGCGGAGAGTACGGGTTTGAGCTCCCTCTGAGACACTTACTGTCTAGGGACCTTGAGCAAGTCCTTCGCTCACAACTGCTCAGCGCCATCGACTTGCTTGGTCAGTAAATATTGGCGCTTGATATGTGCAGAAAAATTAACACGAAGTCTGATACATGTGTTTGGTCAAGGTTGTGACATAATAGGGGTTGAACATACCAAAACACTGAGCGGTCAACTATTATTAATGCATGAAGGCAGTGCAATGGAGAGTAGTCAGACCAACATGAGAGTGAATCTCCTCATTCAAGGTTACAACTAGGTCAATCAAATCGAACCAAAAGCCATAAAACGTTCATAGTTATCTGCGACGAGACACTTCTAATTAGTCCAATGGACTCCTATTGTAATTGGAATTGTCATCGAACAATTATATAGTGCCACTTCCAGGCAAAACTAATAAGATAATATCATATTAAATGCCATTATGAACTGGACTTAATGTTTGACCAGCCCAAATATATGAGACATGACAGTCCCGAGGTTAATATATCGAATTCGTGCATGTTGGGTATTATGCGCCGTTGAGTTCTCATTCAAGGGCAAACTTCGACTACAGAAAGGAATTGTGGGCTAAAACGATTTTTATTACAGCACGACACCCTTCTGCATATCCACCCCAGCTCGGCATACGAGGGCGGCTGGCCGGTCGTCTCCCTCGCCGTCCGATTTTCCATCGACAATGTGCAGTCCATCTGCTGTGCTCTTGTCAACAGTGAAGAACAGCCGAGTTGTTTTTTACAAGGTCTCCATGGGATGAGAGTTTCTCCAGAGTCTACACAACGGTCGGAGGGAGTGGCAGCTGATGGAGAGGAGATAAGGAGGGGCAGGGAGATGGGGAGGCAAGGAGTGCATAAAAAAAATTAACTTCTGCTCGTGATACATTATGCGATATAATCGGCTTCGAAAACATTTTTATAAACACAAGAAGACGCTTTGTTCCGACATCCACAAAAAACCATGTATGCAATCATGTATAAATCTCACATACACGAATATGTAGAAGCATAGATATGTATATCCATACATACATACATCTATATGTACACACAAACATACATTCACACATACACACATACAAGCATACATTCATTCATACATACATATATACCAACATACATTCAGGCATACACGAATACAAGCATACATGTATTAATATAAACATACTTATACACATACATATATACACACATATATACATACATATATAACTACGTACAAACAGTACTTCCATACACAAATTCCCTTGGCCAGATGAGCTGAGATAAACATCGTTCAATATTTTATAAGGCATTGAAAAGGAAGATCAATGAAGCATCAGCTCTGGGTCACTTCAGTCTCTTGACAGACAGACAGTGCAGCTATAGCAGCTAAAATATTCAAGTAATTATTCAATATAAATATATTACATATATGCTTTGTATATACACATACACATATATTATTTTATGCTATTCCTAGTGTATCTATATACCTGTGAAAGAATGGTAATTTATGTACATATATGTAGTATAATACTATGATCCATACATAGTTACATACACAGCAGCCACAGGAAGTGACGTATATGCATCAATATGATTTACAGGAATGTGGGCTTAGAGAGAGAGACAGAGACAGACAGACAGACACAGATAAACAGAGAGAGAGAGAGACAGACAGACAGACAGACAGACAGACAGACAGACAGACAGACAGAGAGAGACAGCAGACAGCAAACATATCAATACTGCTGGTCTACAATGAGGTCAACACAGAAGAACAATACATGACCTCTCGAGTCAAGTTCAGTAGCTTTTACAACTTCCCTTTCGTCAAAACATACACATCATCATCGACATACAGCTCACATATACACACACACAGACATACGCAGTTTATGCAAACATATATAACATTACATAACATATAATTAAACTATGCCTATTTTTATATATACCGTACTACATGTTTGCTAGTTTGTTATAGTCATATTTTGGTTACCATCATGGTACGATCACTGGGCTCTGTGGTTGTGGTTATGGCTATGTGTAAAATCGTTGTTGTTGCCATGATCATGGCTAAGATCATGGTTGTTGTAATGTTCATGGCTACAATCGTAGTGGTTACAACCATATATTACAATTGTGACTGGGTTATGATTACAACATGGGTATGATCATAGCTACATTATGGGTAAAATTCTTGTGATCGAGACCAAGGCTGTGATCATATAAATTCTTGTGATCGAGATCAAGGGTTGGATCGTATAAGTGATTACGTTCACTTGTGTTGGCATATATATTACATGACCTCCTTTGCTTCTCTCTTTACCTCGTTTCCGATCACGGTTTCATTGTGTTATGTCAGGAGCGCCTCTAACGAGTCTCTTGAAGTGGAGCTATATAAATTTTCAATTTCATTCGTTACACTGTATTATTTGCGAACCTTGTGCCATCCTTTCATCGGCCATTTGCGGCTCTTCATCATGAACCCGGAGTATTTCTGCGGCACTTCTTCGAACAGCTGACCGTTCTTGAGGCCTTCGAGAATCTCCCATTCGTCTAGAGCCATTCTCTGCGATGTCCCGCTGATGCTGCGTGAGGCAGAGGGAGCCACTGTCTTCGGTTCCTGCGATTGGCTGTCGCCACGCCGATCAATGTCGTCGATGTCGTCATCGCTGTCGTCCTGGAAACAGATAGAAGCTGTCGTCATGACAACCATCTGTGATCTTCGTCTCCAACATCGCCATCATTATAACCACTTTGGTTGCTAGTATCATCATTGTCATCATCATCAACTTCATCAGTATCATCATAATCGTAGTCATGATCATCGTTCTCATCATAATCATCACCATAAAATATCACCATCATAATCATCATCATCGTCATCACCTTGAACATCATATTGATAATCATCACCAACCACTACTACCGACACAATCCCTGTCAAACACGATAATCACCATTACCACTGTCAGTATAACCATTGGTAGGTAGGTATGCCCCGACAATTACCTTTGATGTTGAGAACTCCATCAAGTCCCTCTACTCTCCTTTCGCCTATGACAATTTCCTTTGATTGTTAAGAACTCCATTAAGTCCCTCTCCCCTCCACATTTCGCCTATGCACAGACAATTTCCTTTGATTATAGAGAGCTCCAGCAAATTCCTCTCCTCCTTTCACCTATACGCAGACAGTTCTCTTTGATTATTGAGAACGCCAGCTAGTCCCTCTCTCCCACCCTTTTCGACCATTGCAGATGTTTTCCTTGTTTATTAAAATGTTCTGAAGTTGATTCGTAGAGGGTAGAATGGAGTTATTTTTTCGCGACATTGTGTTTGGATTTGAGATTACTTTTAGTTTTAATACCCGGACCCGGCAGGTTTTTATTCTAACTACCCGGACCCGGTACCCGGTTGAAAAACAGCACCCGGCTATGCCCTAGTAGATAGGTAGGTAGATAGATAGGTAGGTAGGTATAAGTAGGTAGGTATGTAGATGGTAGGTAGATAGGTAGGTGTATAAGTAGGTACATTTAAAGCACTGTCATTAGAATATAGTCGATTGTCTCATACAGTGACACCATAGTATAAAATTTTAATTTGCAGGAGAATTTCACTTGAACCCTCCAATAGGTCAGGAAAATAGGTCAGGGTAGTAGGTCAGGGAAGTAGGTCAGGGAAACAGGAAGTCAGGCTATGGCAGAGTATAAGTAGGCTGAAGGTGATGGGGTGACGGTAGCTGATTGGCTACAGCACTCGCCTTGTAATGGTACAACACAATTACTGCATGGGGACCTCACTAACTTACAACAACAACAACAACTTATTTACTAACTAACTTACAACAACAACAACTAGAATAATAAAAATTAACCAACAGGGAATGTAAACAACCAACTCATCAGCTGATTGTTATTTCCTCATCAACAACAAGCCATCAACATGACTGGTAAAAGCAACAAGATTTCAAGTGTCGTGTCTTAGAAACTATGTACAGGACGTAAACATTGTTTGAATCATGACACCTGTGACTCTTTCAACTGAACCGCTCATCGAGTACTTGTCACCGTCACGCCTGCAAATGGACCGTCAGTGTCATGCCTACTCAGCTGTGACAATTTCTGTCATGCTTAGAAATCTGTGACCATTGTCATCGATGAGAATTTTTCTGAATTTCTTATTTATTTACAAGAATGAGCCATCGGAATTTCACTGTCGTAATCGTAATCTCCAAATTTTACAGCACTACTCTAGAGCTAAGCGCAGGGCATCAGCTTATCCATGAGCGCTGCGTCATATCAGAGGGGTTGTCCAGAAATCGATGTCCACTGGAGGTCCTAGTCCAGTTTCCAGAGAGAGCAGAGAATCAATTCATAGCAAATGCGTTATCTGGTAACGCCAGTCCAAAGCCTGGAACAAGGAGGAGGGAGACGCCAAATATTTTTGTCATGTAACAAAGTCGTTAAATAGAAACCTATCTCACCTATCTGAACACACACACGCACACACACAAACACACACAAACACACACACACGCACACACATACCGGTTTCTACTCAGAGAATACAAATGCACAGAAGACCTGACTTCCGGTTCTGCTTCCTCTGCAATTATTATTGTTATTGTGCTCATTACGATGACGATTGCGACCACCCAGATATCGTCTGGTTTATCAGTCCCAAGAAACATGTCTCACCAATCGACCACCTCCTCCTCCTCCTCCTCCTCCTCCTCCTCCTCCTTGTGTTTATCCAAGCCACTCCCAAGCATCTCTTAATCAGGATTACCAAACACCTGACACCCAATTACACCCAGTTTCCACCTGTCCATCCATCTATCCATTCATCCTTTCATCTTCTACTCCATCCACCTGACAATCCATTCAACGATCCACCCTTCCTCCATCAGGTTTACCCACCCACTCACGCACGCATCCATCCATCAGTTTACCTATCTTTTCATCCATCCACCCATCCGCTACCCATCAAATTCCATCCACCCGCTCACACCCACCCACCTACTCACCCAACCATCCATCATTCCATCCACCCATACCTTCATTCGTCCATCCATTGACCCATCTACCCATCATATCACCCACTTACCCATCACTCCATCCATTCACCATCCCTTTATTCATCCATCCATCCATCCACCCATTCACCTACCCATCAAATTCCAGCCACCTACCCAAACCCACCCACCGACTTACCCACCTACTCACCCATCCATCCATACTCCGTCCATCCACCCATCACTTTGTTCATCCATCACCTACCCATCAAATTTCACCCGTCCACCCAAACCCACCCACCCACTCCCACCCACTCACCCATCACTTTATCCATCCACTCATCCCTTTATTCATCCATCACCTACCCATCAAATTCCACCCATCTACCAAACCCACCCACCAACTCACCCACCTACTTACCTATCCATCCATCCACCCATTCCTTCATCCGCCCGCCCACCCTCCCTCCCTTCCGTCCATTGGTCAACATTTCCCTGAATAAGCCGTGCATGGGACAGCATAGCCCTGTGTAAACAACATGACTCCGCAGTCCATTGGTCGCCGGTCGCCTGAGACCCGATGACCGCCGAACAAATCCGATCTCCTCCGAGGCATCCATCATACTCTATACCGTTCGTTCGTTCGCACAGAGGAAAACACGAAAATCTCGCCTACTGCCTCCTCTTCCTACCGCGCAATATAAACGAGGATTCGCGAATACGGGAGGACGATCGTACACGCAGACCGTCGGTGTGGTGACAAACTGGTTCCCGAGTGAAAACAGTTCCGAGAAATATTGTGACCGGTGCACGTGACAAAGTGGCCACTTTTTGTAAATTATAACTCTTGCTGACGACAGCGTTTGCTTCCGTTTTCCCTTAAAATAAGTTTCCTGTGTAAACACTTTTTGTGCGAATACTGAATTGTAAACCAATCGTGCCCTATTTTAATAATAATAATAATAATATTTATTCTTTAATTAAGCGCCTGCAAACGCACTGCACATGTACATGTTATGCGATAAATCTTAACTACTAACAGAACAGACAGCCTGCAATACACGGCGCAAATTGCAGCCTACAAAGCATGTCCGCCTATGGGACTCGATCTCTGTACCTCTCGCACTCTACGCCAGATGTTATCCAATGCGCTATCGGGCCCCCTAGACTTTTGAATCTCAGGCTAGCAAAGTCAGTGCATGGATACATCAAATGACGTGGCAGTAATTCAAACGGTCAGCGGTGGTGAAGGATCTCACCCGATCAATGTTTTAAGAAATAACCAATGTCGTGCGGTCGCTGTAGAAAAACGCGTAGATTTAAATTTGACTAAAACATTGTTTTCTATCAACTCTTTCTTACAGTGGATGAACTATGGCATGAGTTAAAGCAACTGGGTAGAATCTCTGAAGCAATGCGAAGTTCATAACGGTTACATCCAGGATATTAAGCACTGTTTTAGAAACGATGAAGGAATGGCGTGAAGGTGAGATAGATCTTTGGTTAGGTGAGGAGAATGGACCTGGGCACTTGACCCATTATGTTGTAATGGGCCCCAGTCGGAACCGTTTTCATCCCAGAACCCATTCATTACCACACCGCCTATCGCTCCCGGTAAGACAGATAATCAATTCATTGGAAATAATGAAGGCAATTGAAGATGAGATGCAGGAGGGAAGATGGATGGATGACGGGTGACCCCTATCACAGGACACGCGACACTTGCAGACAAGCACGGAAGAAAGATTTCACGGCGCCATGGTCACTCCTGTTACCATGGGTACTCCTGTTACCATGGTCACTCCTGTTACCGTGGTCACTCCTGTTCCCATGGGAAACCACAGCAGTGACGGGTCAACAACGGAGCATCAATAAAGAAAGTCGACATAAAACTTGAAGATTAAAATATCCTGGCGGATCTTTCACACCCGGGACTATTATTACCGGGAATCCATTGGTGGGGATCTATATGTGCGTGCGAGAGCCCATCGCCAGTGATTTATTATTATTATCATTAAGGAGCTTTTATATAGCGCCCCTTCAAGGTGATCTACTCAGGAGCGCTCCTAGTCCAACCACGGCAAAGAGAGTAGTTTTCAAGTTTCCAAGATGGAGTGAGTCATAGGAACAAGGCGGAGTGCAACAGGAAGGCCATTCCAGGTTGCGGGACCAGCGACCGAAAAAGAACGGCGCTGCATAATGGCTGTCCGCGTATCTAGTTATTGTAACTCTAACTGAACATTTATATAGCACCCACTCAAGGAACGAAACAAATCATACACAAAATGTTTAATGAAACCAGTTTTAAAGTAAAATGTTAAACGTTGGCTTCTAGACATGATGCATCTTTGCCTTTGTTGATCTGGGTTTCGACAGTGACAACATTTCTTTGTATTGTATGGTAACTAATGTTGTAATTTGTAATTACAATTGGACATTTATATAGCACCGCTCAAAGATCACGAAATCAGAGGCGCTCGCTACGCTAGCCTCTATAATGTTAACACTTTAGCCAGAAGAGTATACTAAAATAATAATAATAATATTCGTTTATTAAATTCAAACTGATAAGTATTCAGTAAGATTACATGATATAGTAGTAACAGATGATAACACGTTTAACAGGAGTCGAATTTAACTGTATGGCAGCCTGAAAGGCACTCATCTGTCCTACTGCTCATTTTACAGTTGCCCCCTAGGGAGTGTAGGGAGTGAAAGGCTGAGTCAACCATTATGGGGCTAGCAGGTATCGAACCCGCGTCCTTCTGATCTTCGTGCCAGCGTGTTACCATTCATCCATCTCACCGCCCCTTATGTAAAATGTATGGAAAAACTTATCCCTCTCATCGTTAAAGGGTTAATGTCATTCAGAACTAGAATACTGCACCAATTAGCAACATATTAACCCGTGCATTATTTGATGTTGATAAACTGTTCATTGTTAACGAACGTAAACATCATTTAGTCTGTTGTACAGAACCCCATACCCGGTAATTAGTTTCTGCTGAACGAATGCATTACTAGTATCAGCTGACAATAGGTGGCGCTCAGGTAGAACTGAACTCTCTTTAGTGAACTATATATTATGTCCAACATGTCTGCCATATTTGTTTCATACTAGGAATCATTCATATCCATTCATTTAATTCATATATGGCTTCATTCGTGCATTCATTCATAGTTGGCTTCATTCATATTCATATTTACTTTCAATCATATTCATTATTTAGTCATTCATAATTGGCTTCATTCATATTCAATCATTTTATATTTGGCTTCATTCATATTCAATCATTCGTATTTGACTTCACTCATATATATATTCATTTGGCTTCCGTTATAGTTACTCACTATATTCATGTTGAGATTTGTCTTCATAAATATTCATTCTTTCATTCATGCATATTCATACCTGGCTTCAACCTTCAATCACTTGAGGCGACCATCAATTGATGCCTTGGGCTGCATTGCGAATGTGATTACGGTGCAATAGAATTAGACTACATTAGATGAATAGTTGATATAAAAATATTGGATTGGACGATGAAGGAGGCTAGAGCGAGCTGAAGGAGAGGGCTAAAGAACGCGACGAAGGCCGACATTAGACGTATTAACCTGCCTACAAGAAGGCAGAGAACAGGAAGAATATATAAGTATATATATTATATATACTGATATATTCTTCTTCCTGTTCTCTACATATAATATATACTGATATATTCTTCTTCTTGTTCTCTGCGTATATATACTTCCAAAAGAAAAATTAAGTAGTACAGGTACTAATTAGCTTACCGGACTACTCTTCTTCTTCTTCTTCTTCTTCTTCTTCTTCTTCTTCTTCTTCTTCTTCTTCTTCTTCTTCTTCTTCTTCTTCTTCTTCTTCTTCTTCTTCTTCTTCTTCTTCTTCTTCTTCTTCTTCTTCTTCTTCTTCTTCTTCTTCTTCTTCTTCTTCTTCTTCTTCTTCTTCTTCTTCTTCTTCTTCTTCTTCTTCTTCTTCTTCTTCTTCTTCTTCTTCTTCTTCTTCTTCTTCTTCTTCTTCTTCTTCTTCTTCTTCTTCTTCTTCTTCTTCTTCTTCTTCTTCTTCTTCTTCTTCTTCTTCTTCTTCTTCTTCTTCTTCTTCTTCTTCTTCTTCTTCTTCTTCTTCTTCTTCTTCTTCTTCTTCTTCTTCTTCTTCTTCTTCTTCTTCTTCTTCTTCTTCTTCTTCTTCTTCTTCTCTTCTTCTTCTTCTTCTTCTTCTTCTTCTTCTTCTTCTTCTTCTTCTTCTTCTTCTTCTTCTTCTTCTTCTTCTTCTTCTTCTTCTTCTTCTTCTTCTTCTTCTTCTTTCTTCTTCTTCTTCTTCTTCTTCTTCTTCTTCTTCTTCTTCTTCTTCTTCTTCTTCTTCTTCTTCTTCTTCTTCTTCTTCTTCTTCTTCTTCTTCTTCTTCTTCTTCTTCTTCTTCTTCTTCTTCTTCTTCTTCTTCTTCTTCTTCTTCTTCTTCTTCTTCTTCTTCTTCTTCTTCTTCTTCTTCTTCTTCTTCTTCTTCTTCTTCTTCTTCTTCTTCTTCTTCTTCTTCTTCTTCTTCTTCTTCTTCTTCTATATCATACTAATTTATGAATTCCCCTCAGCAGCCCAGGTAACTTGAAAAAAATTATTCTTCCATTGTTTGCAAACAAGAATGGTGTCGTGACTGTAAGGCATAATAATCAATATGAGTCAACCTTTCCGACAGAAGCTGACGGAAAATACGCCAGTTTGTGCGACTGTGGGCAATCACCTCGAAACACGGGAAATACTAAACCGACCAGAGAATAAAGCTCGTCATAAGCAGCTCAACTTCTTGTCACGAATCGACCTAATTGAATTGACTCGTCACCTAAGGATTTCGCAAAAGCCTATTATAAACTTCAGGCATGCCGTTGAAAGGGCCACATTACTGTTATGGCGTCAAAGAACACTCAAATGGGGCCTCCAACCACTTTTGTCTAATTACTCTAAAAGGCCACATCATTGGCACAGTGTCAAAGGATAAGATAAGAACATTCTTTATTCAACCAATTGCTATCCGCATTTTTGGTGTACAATCAATTAATACGCTACCCGCAACAGTTCTAAACAGTCTTTATCCCATTAACATCCTAGTAAGGTATGTTTTCCTCATCAGGCCATCGGTTGGTGGGATGACACGATCATGGGCCCTCTGTCTAGCAGTTTTGGTAGAAGGCCAATTACTATTAGGCTACGTGAGGCCGTCTTTGTCTAGCTCAGTGCTTTCCAATCTTTTTTGGCTACGGAACCCTTATGACTTGATAATTTTTTGACGGAACCCCGACCTAAAGACAACATATTCTGGTACAATATTTTAAAACAGTGATCGAGGTATGTACAGTTTTAATCGATAAAACTTGTATTGGAAACTGTTTTAAATTAAATTTCTCCACAGAACCCTTGTCTTCACCTCGGAGTCTGATTTATAATGTAACAACACATTCAAACAACATGTATCCAACTGCTTCACGGAACCCATGTTGGCAAACACTGGTCTGGCTATTGGCCTGTGCTTTATCAACTGCTAATGTCAAACAGCATATACCTGACACAAGTGTCGCTGTTCAAGGCTTGACTTCGAAGAGTGTCTAGCAATTCCTCTGAAAAGCTACTCTCGGAGTCCATTGGAATAGATTAGCACATAATGATGTGCTCAGTGGGTCGTCTGAAGTATATTCGATGATGTGGAGAGGTGATCTCTACGCATCAAAAATCTGACATTTAAATCCAGGTATGTTTCCGACATTGGGAACCACAGGGGGTTCACCTAATACACCTGAGACGAATCTCAGAAAGGATCTCATACCTGACGATCTCCTAGGCAAGAAGCACATATATAATTGCCTGGCTCAGGCAGGTATATGAGCTCAGATTACCTTGGTTATTCACAGACAGGCAGACAGACAGACAAACACACAGACAGACACTCAGACAGACACACAGCAGACAGACAGACAGAGACAGACAAAAACAGACAGACAAACACACAGACAGACACAGACAAAAACAGACAGACACACAGACAGACAGACAGAGACAGATAAAAACAGACAGACAGACAGAAACAAACACACAGACAGATACACAGACAGATATAGAGACACAGACAGACAAAGAGACAGAGTAGGTATCTGTGTCTGTTTGTCTGTTTATGTGTATGTCTGTCCTGACAGACAGACATACACATAAACAGACAAACAGACACAGACAGACAGACTCTGGTGACTGAATATCCAGACCAGTCACCCGATACACAGCCTGTATTGAGTAACAAATCAGAGCGCGGGGAATGCAAATGAGAAAGAATTATTCATACAGGAGCCAAAACAAACCCACGCAGAGACCGAAGACCGTTCACCACGGCGTCCAGCAACGCCCAATCTAACACGACAGATTGAAAAGCGTCTATAGGCGGGTCTCCTTCCAACGCAGTCTTGCATTGCTTCTTAACAGTCAGAGTTGCTAACCTCTTTCAAAGCCGGTGCCTCGCGATAGGGTGTGCAACCTTCTCGTTAATGTCGGCCGCATGAAAGGTTTATATTCTCATCACGGCTGTCAAGATATCTACTACTAGATTATTTTTTTAAATGTACTGTTATAAGAAATACGATTTATTAATAAACAGAAAAAATGTTTACTGTTATGATTTATGTTAACAGTTCGTTTCATTCTCAATGCAGGAACTTCAGTAAAAAATTACCCATATCTTTTTCTGCACAAAATTAATAAAAGGAATAACAAAAAGTCCAACGGAGATTCGCAGGAGACCTTTAGCCGTATTCCAGAATCCAGATTCTAGGTTGTTGTCCATCATTTAGTTCTGCAGTTGTTTTCAAATACTTCCTCCGAGAGAAGGCTGCTTCAGACACAAAGATGCCTCCGGGATATTTCTTGCAAATTCCACGAGTTTAGGGCATTCCACCGCCAACTTCGATATCTCCAGTAAATCGGTTTCATCATCAAACTTCTTTATGCTTGTTGTTCTTCAACTTTGTTTCGAGAGTTTGTGTCCACCTCTGCTCCATAGCCAACTCAGTTATAATGAGTACACTGACCGTACACTGAAAGTGGGCAGATGAGACAGAGAGGGAGAGGACTGGTCACACGTCCTCATATGCCGAGGCTAAGCAAAATGAAGTCGTTAACACTTCATAAGCATGGCTTCATCGGGGACTGATCTTGTCCTTCTATCTATCTACGTATCCATCCATCTATCTGTCTATCTGTGTAACAGTATGCATATATCCATCTGTCTATTTATCTATTTATGTATCTATGTCTATCTATCTATCTATGTATGCATGTATCTATCTATCTATCTATCTATCTATCTATCTATCTATCTATCTATCTCTCTCTCTCTCTCTCTCTCTCTCTCTCTCTCTCTCTCTCTCTCTCTCTCTCTCTCTCTCTCTATCTATCTATCTATCTATCTATCTACGTATGTATGTATGTATCTATCTATCTACGTAAGTATGTATCCATCTATCTATCTATCTATCTATCTATCTATCTATCTATCTATCTATCTATCTCTGTATATGTCTGTCTGTCTGTCACCCATCTGTCCGCCTGTCTCTCACTGTGTCTTTGTAGGCATGTATGCATAAGTACGCATGTGTGTCCCTGTAAGACGAATACAGGCGAACATTTCAATAGAACATTCCAAGTACCTCTCGACTGCTCCTCTCAACACCCCAACTGATCTCACAGCGCTCGTCGCCAACAACATTACAGCATCATAAATGGACAGACAATGATCGACTATAAAAGCAACTCCGCCACTACCCTACCTGTGGTAGTGTCAGTCCCAAGCCTTGAGTAAGGAGGAGGGCGACGCTAATCATCTTTATTATGACACAGTGTCGTTAAACAGAAACTAACCGACTATGAAAGCAGTGGAAATTGGTAGAATGGACCATGCGAATACGATGACAATACGCATATATGGATTGGTCGCAATGGTTAGATGAGACAGCCAACTAAATGGCTATTGAACAGAACAGTATTCGCAAATCAGCGGAAGGCAGCTGGGTCGAGGGGGATGGCAGCTGGGTCGAGGGGGATGGCAGCTGGGTCGAGGGGGATGAAGGTTGGATCGAGGGGATGGCGGATGGATCGGTCGACAACAACAGGTTCAGAACACCTGAGGTCTCCTTCGATGGAAAATCGTTATTATCACACCTGTCCTAAATATCACATACCTACATACGAAGAAAGGATTTTACATGTATGGAAAAAAAACATAAAGCTCTCCCTGTCTGAATGTCTGTATCTTTCTGTTTGTCTGGCTGTCTGTGTATGTTTGTATCTTTCTGTCCCCACCTGTGTGTCTTTCTCTACGCAACTGTCTGTCTTTCTCTGCACGTCAAAGTCTCAGCCAGTCCTCAGTCAGTCAGTCTCTGTCCTTCAACCAGTTTGTCTGTCTGTCTGTCTGTCTGTCTGTCTGTCTGTCTGTCTTTCTCTCCCAGAATCTTGTTCAAGATCATCATCCTCATCAATTTCCAACTTAAGAACGACCAAAAAATGGGGCCGGATCAATAAAAAACCGATAGATAAATCAATACAATCCTCAAAATGATCCATTATTAACGGAAGAGACATGAGAAGATACATGATCACACTGCAGTGATCTACACAGAGACAAGTAGGCACACACAAACACACACCGACACACAGGCAAACGCACACGAACACACACACACAGGAAAATGAACACAGGCGCGCAAGTACATACCCGAGTATTACAGACATGAGCTACCTTCATACCTTCAGCAAAACATGTTACATTTTACCTTCATACCTTCAGCAAAGCATACTACCTTTTACCTTCATACCTTCTCCACATTACGCTCCACAAACATCTAACCAAAATCTGGTTTGGATTGAATTTCACAGCATTCGATCACACGCCAACAAACCAACCGACATGATCGAATGCCGGCAAATCTTTTTTCGATCGAAGCTTGGCACTGCATTATTAGCTCAGACCGTCTGGGACAATATGTCAGGCATACTGTCGGGCAGGGCAAGCATTGACTGACTGACAACAACAGCTGTGATGAAGCTAAATGCCATGGACAAAAATCCATGAATCCAAAGTTACGTAAATTGAAAGCACTGTAGATAATAGCTAATATACATGTAATTATCATATGACTGTTTGAACGTGCACGTTCACAGGACAATATACCAGATGAATGAAAGGCTGTGATTAATAATAGACTGGAGATGCAAATGAGAGTCATGACTTGTTGTCATGTGTATGCTCGTGTTATGCATGAACGCAGTCGGATTATGACATGGCGCTTTTTAAAAACATCACAAGGATCATCATCGTCGTTGTCGTCATCATCATCATTTTCATTAGGATCATCATCACCGTCATCATCATGATGAACCTCATCAACATCATCATTATGATCAACAATATCATCATCACTGTGATCAACATCATCATCATCATTATGATCAACATCATCATTATGATCAACAACATCATCATCATCAATGTGATCAACATCATCATCATCATCATTATGATCAACAACATCATCATCATCAATGTGATCAACATCAGCATTATGGCCAACATCATCATCATCATCATCATCCACTACGATCAACATCATCATCATCATCATCATCATCATCATCATTATTGTTGTCATCATTATCATTATGATCATCGTCGTCGTCATAATCATCACCAGTAATTAGTTCCACAAAATCACACAGCTTTTCTAATTGCTAGTTCAATAGCACTTTAAACCACAAGAAAATCAATGACTATGAGACACATCACTGTATCTTTGGGACCATTTCAATCCAAAATATTGTCAGCATATCAATAACCAGTATCAATGACAATCATTAATATCTATTATTAATATCAAATATCAATTATTAAATTCAATTACCAACTTCCAGTATCAATATCACTCATTATTATTATTATTAGTAAACTTCTATTGCGCCGGTGTCTAATGCACAAGGCATCAACCGATGGCACACCAGAACCAAGCCGTAATCAGGTCGATCCAGAAGGTCAGTCCGTAAGACAGAGAGGATGCCTATGGTGGATAAGCAATTTGAAAGAGGTAAGTTTTAAGTTGGGAACGAAATGACACAAGCGACTGAGCAGAGCGCACGGACACAGGGAGAGAGTTCCAAAAACCAGGTCCAGCAACTGAAAAAGCTCGTTCACCAAGAACAGTTCTGGATTTAGTTATGACAAGACAAAGATAATCAGATGCCCGTGTTGAATAATGAGAAGTCATTAATATATATTATAATTATTAATATCAATTATTAATATCAATTATCAGTATCAATGACTAATATCAATTACAAATGAAAAATCAATTATTAATATCAAAATCAATACCATAAAAAATATATTTTATTAATATGAACTGTCAATATCAATCAATAATTAATATCATTATTTCATTTCATTTATTGTTAAAAAACATACATTACAAAATGCAGTGTTAGTCTGGGCATTGTATGGTTTGAAATGAGGACATTAAAATCAATATTCACAAATGATGACATTAAATTCAATAATCACTAATGACGACATTAAAATCAATAATCAATAATGATGACATTAAAATCAATAATCACTAATGACAACCTTAAAATCAATAATCAATATCAAGACCCATTATATACAACTGTACATCCAACCTACCATTCTTTGCCTTCCTTCCAACACTATTGAGAATAATCCGGAATTCTTGGCTCAGAGCCTAAGACTATAATAAACAGACCTCAGCAGCCAACTCTGCTCTTAGATAACTTCTGCTATGCAAACAAAGAGTTTTTTCACTTATGACATCACTGGCAGATATCCGGCTATTTAGGAAGCCTGTCTGCCCCACCTTACCAAATATTCAGATGACTGGCAGGCATGTTTATGTGGCTGTATCTATGAGCAAGTATGCGTGTGTACTCCTGTATGTATGTATATATGTCTGTGTGTCTAGATATATATACATAATGTATATACGACTATACGTCTGTATGTCTAGATATATATATATAAAATGTATATTAAGCAGGTATGTATGTACATATATATATATATATATATATATATATATGTCTGCATACACATGTGTGCATGTATATATGCATATGTATATATATGTATGTAAGCATCTATGTATATATATATATATGTGTGTATGCATTTGTGAATTACATAACAGTACCTCAAGCATCCTAACATGACTTTTTAAAACTTCAGACCTTGCAGATGACCCTGGACTTAGTTCACCTTCATCAACAAACTGTTGTCATGCATTGCCGAAATTCCTTCCTCTAGCAGGGACTTCGTGCATTCTACACTATATATTAGCTCATGTAAAAGCTGTATCATAAACAATACTATATAAATAATAAGATCATATGATAGAAACATGTACATGCTCAAAATCAATTGTATATAACTGATCTTAAATATGCTGGACATATTATGGGTCCATTGCAAATACATATATATCATCATCATCATCATCATCATCATCATCATCATCATCATCATCATCATCATCATCATCATCATCATCATCATCATCATCATCATCATCATCATCATCATCATCATCATCATCATCATCATCATCATCATCATCATCATCATCATCATCATCATCAACACCATAATCATCATCATCACCATAATCATCACCATAATCATCATCATCATCACAACCATAATCATCATCATCACCATAATCATAATCATCATCAGACTGACGCCTGCCATTTGGCAGGGATGGGTACGAATAAATTACCTCCATTTTCTTCGGTCATTTATCAAGCACAGTGCTGCACTCAGCGTTAGTCCAAGTGCTGTTATGTCTTGGTCTTCCTTTGTTTATCTTTCCTTGAACCTTGGAACCTTGATACAGTGCCTGGAGTGGGACTGGATCAACTGGCATTCTCTCCACATGGCCAAACGATTGGAGTCTCCGTCATAAACACATGTGCTATATAAATGACGACATAACATCACTTGGACTAACACTATAGGGGCAGTGGACTTGACAAATGACCGAGGACAGTGGAGATCATTTATTCGTACCCATCGCCGCCAAATGGCTGGCATCAGGAACTACTGATGATGATGATGATGATGATGATGATGATGATGATGATGATGATGATGATGATGATGATGATGATGATGATTATAAGACCACGTCTGCATTAAAACATAACATTGCTAGATGCACCATATTAAGCATATATATGCATATGAAAATACATACCCTATAGTGATATAATAATGTATGCATAATTAAAAAGCTATAATTAGTAATGGAATTGTTTGGAGAGTATGTAATTAAAAACTCAACAGTTCTGACTGAACCAAGGTCAACGCCACTCTCAAGTCCGTCAATAGCCACTTGTAGTTTGGACTCTAGTTCAGAAAATTGTGCTACTGCTCACCGTGTAGTCAAGTGGTTAACGTACAGTTGGAGTGTCAACTGTGAGAGCAATGACCGTAGGGCCTACACTGTCAGTGCCAAGATCAGGCCGGAGGTTGAGAATAGGCCACCTGTAATGCCTGCATATTATGCTGAGGTTAAAAGAAAGAAATTGCTAACACTTCATAACCCATGGCTGCTGCCTCAGATATAGCTTTAAGGGACTGCTCTTCTTCTTCTTCTCCTCCTCCTCCTCCTCCTTCTCCTTCACCTTCTTCTTCTGTTCCTCCTTTTTCTTCCTCCTCCTCTTCTTCCTCGTCCTCTTCCTCCTGTTCTTCTTCCTCTTCTCTTCCTCTTCCTCCTCCTCCTCTTCTCCTTCTTATTCCTCTTCCATCTCTTACTCATTTTCTTCCTCTTCCTCCTCCTCTTCCTCTTCTTGTTCTTCCTCCTTCTCTTCCTCCTCTTCTTCTTCCTCCTCTTTTTCCTCCTCCTCTTCTTCCTCCTCTTCTTCTTCCTCTACCTCTTCTTCTTCCTCCTCCTCTTCTTCCACCTCCTTTTCTTCTTCCTCTTCTGCCTCTTCTTCTTCCTCCTCCTCTTCCTCTTCTTCTTCTTGTTCTTCTTCAAATCAATGAAAACGGAAGTAATCCGAAAGACCATTGAAGGCCACGATGGTAGAATCGAAGATACAGACATCCCTGTTTGCCCATTCCTCGGTTCAGACAAACTTGTACAACAATGCGAGCGAATATAAAGCAAACAAAACTAAGCAAACTGAAGCACATGGCCAAGTGGGCAAACTGAACGACATTGCAGCACACATAATGTAAGGTAAAGCAAAGTCAGGCAAGGCGAGGAAATTGAAGGTCGACTAAGGTAAAGTAAGGTAAGAGGTACAGTGAGGTAAGGTAAGGTAAGCAAAGGCAAGGACATCTAAGGTCAAGGAACACGATGTTAGGTAGAAAAGATAATGTAAGGTAAAGAAAGGTAAGGAAAGGCAAAACAGGCAAGGTATGGTAATGTAATGTAAAGAAAGGTAAGGAAGGGAAAGAAAGGTAAGGACAGGCAAGGTATGGTAATCAGGGCTGTAGTGGTAAAATTAGAGGTGAGTACACACTAACGGTTAGTTTTCCTAAACAAATTAGAGGTGAGTATGTGCTACAGTATTTCGTGAGTATACACTACAGTATTTTAATATAAATAAATATAAATATTTTGTGAGGCGAGTATATGGTCTCTAGAGGTGAGTATACGCTGTATACCCGCGTATACCCTCGCCTACAGCCCTGATGGTAATGTAAGGTAAAGAAAGGTAAGGTAATGTAAAAAAATAAGGTAACACAGAGTATGATATGGTATTGTAAAGTAAAGAAAGGTAAGTTAAGGCAAAGCATGTTATGGCAATGGTAAGTACACACAAAAACAACACTACCAGATAACAACAACACAGTGATATAAATGTTAATGTTAGCGAATGGAGTGATATCAAGCCCGACAATGTTAATAAAATGTAGGACGGTGCAAAGAGTACTGAGTAACCCGATCACATAAAAGAAGACAACAAAGATGAGCATCCCCTTAAGCTGACCCGGATGTTAATAAAATGGAGGACAGTGCAAAACGTACTGAATAACCTCGATTACACAGAAGGAGAAGATCATTTCCTTAACACTTAAACGACGAGTGTGTAATAAAAGCGACTGGGAAACCAATGCAGCGCGTCGATAAAGTGCTGAGCAAACTCCAAGAGTCATCCATGGCTATCAACTGGTAATGACTTCACCTGCTTGGCCTCGGCACATGAGTATGGCCAGTCTGATAGGAATTCTGACCCCTCAACCTCTTGGTCAACAGTCCGGCAGGTCAATTGCGCATGGAAATGGCAGGAAATAAGAAGCCAAAGCAATATTAGCAAAATGGCGCAAACAAAGAGCGCCAATAAGAAACAAGAGACATGGAAGCCACTGAAGGAGCACACACGACCCATCTCCTACAGTCGTCTACAAGACCACTCAACTTCCGCCAACGGAGTGTGCAAATATATTCTTTGCTTCCTCCGATGAAATGCGACTGTTTGGAACGGAAGTGAGTGGTCATCTCCCAATAAAAACTCTACAGACCAGGAAAGTGAGCTAGACATCCTTTAATGAAAAGTCTACGGACAGTGGGAAGTGATCTGGACCTCCTCTAATGCAAACTCTACCGATCACAAAACGTGAGTTACGTGAGTTGGCCATCCCACAATAAAAACTCAATCAATTGACCGTGCATCCCCTAATAAAACTCCCCTGGACTGACGTGCAGGATGTTAAGTCCCTATGATCAAAATGATCAAAACTTTATATCGAGAATCCTTTACAAAATCATCTACCGCTAAATTAACCTGCCCTTATCGGCCTCCTACCGACTCAAGACTCAATTGTACAAAGTTGCATTCATGTCAACTGTTGAATTGAATAATCGTATATTGATTGATTGATAGGAACTCCAGGAACCATGCAAAGTGAGCTGGACATCCCGTAATAAAAATTCTACTGATTAACGAAGTCAGCTGGACATCCCGTAATAAAAACTCAACAGACTGATGAGAATTCTACAGACCAAGTCACAATGGTTACCCGACTGAGGTGAACCATGCAAGTGCAAAGCCAATTAAATGTCATTCAGCCAGTTTGAACTGCTACATCCCACAACGCTATTCACATTCAACGGACAACACAACCATTTAACACATATACCTTTCAACAGCCATACACCCGTCCACCAGGTCACACCCAGACAGACAGTTAGGCAGACGTACACACAAAACGAGGCACACACACACACAAATGGAGACGTACATGCTCTCATATATGGTTTGACACGTTTTACCAGACACCTGAGGGTCTGCTGAGTTACCTCAAGAAAATGTCCTCACAATTTTCAAACAAGGTTTGAATATATATGCCAATAATAATAATAATAATAATAATAATAATAATAATACTAATAATAATAATAATAACACGGACAATTTCTATAGCGCCATACCGCGACCATGCCGCTACAAGGGTGCTGTACGACACAACCTACAGCCTAACAAGTGCCAAGTGTGGGTAGATCGATGGAATAGTGAGTGGTTGGCTGTTGACTGGAAGGTTGCATGGAGAGGGACAGGGAGAGGATTGGCCACCAGCCCCATGTGCCGAGGTTAAGAAAGTGAGACTGCTAACACTACTTAATACTCATGGCTGCCCCTCTTGAATTAGGAAAAGAGACTGCTTTCCTTCTATGAAATAAAACATCACATTTCCAAATTTGTTCTTCTTCGATGAAATAAAACATAACTTTTCCACAATTGCTCTTTTTCAATTCAATGAACTATCCTAGTTAACTCATAGCCACACCAGTTTAATGTCCAGAGGAATTCACTCCATTCACTGGAATGGTCCAGTAGCTATAGATAGTTTCTATGGAACAACCACAGATGATTAGCGTTGCCGGACTGCCTACCCCAGTTTGAATGGATCTGTGTTATTCAGGGTGCAACTTGTAGGAAGAATACAAAACCTGCCACTCACTATAGTTAAGAATTTCAGCCCATTCCTAAATGGGTCATTATCCGAAAAGTGCAGAATTGATGTCCCATGCTGGTTTTTTGAGTTTTTTTGATAATTTCTTCAAATTTTTTGCCTATCCTTCAAAGAATGAGCAGATCAACATTTCCCATCATTGTTTTAGCTGCTTGATTTTGGAAATTTAGAAATAAATTACTAAATGTATACAAAATATCATTACCATCCACTGTCCGAGACGGTGTACAATGCATTAAATTCAACTTTTACGCAAATTTATTCCATTACAACCTGTAACAAAGGTATATTATTTTGATTAATTAGTAGCCAGGATATGCAATAATGAAACATTTAGACTCATTTTCGTAATATTTCTTTTTTTAGAGCCTATTTATACTTGTCCATAGAAATAAGCATCATAGCCATCCCAATTTTTGGGAAGCCTATAACTTTTAGAGAACGTGCTTACTTACTAAAAGAAAAACAGCCGGAACAAGATATTGTCAACTATTAATGGAATCACACAGATTTATGTTGAAATTCATAATGTTTTATTTTTAATTTAAGTTAGTATGTTCCAAATTATAAAAAAGTAAATTTCTGTTTCATTACCATCTCGTGTTGTATTTCCTGGTTTAGGTAGATTATAACATTGACAACTTATTTTATTTACCGCTTTTGTTGAACTGATTTAAATTACTTATCTGATAAAGTAATTCAAGTGAAAATATTTGACGGCTGACATAAATTTCACCATTTTATCATTACCATCCAGCGGTTGTTTTTCATCATTACCATCCGAATACATCAGATTTCTGCTATTTTCTCATGACAGTCGCATCTTGCCATGGATGGTAATGACGCATTGCTAAGAGTGAATTACATGTATTTTTTGTGAATTATTTGATATAAAAATAAATTGCATGTAATTAGAATTTACTAGCAACTATTAAAATGTTGTTCAACTTGTATCTAATGCATATAACATACAGTTATAGGTAATGCTGCACAGATTTTTTTCTGCAGCTAAAAATAATATTTATTTTTTTGAATAATTTCGAAAAATGTCTTAATTTCTTGACACCAGACTAATATATTATGTGAAGGAGAGGCCTGTTGTATTCCTACTTAATGCTGGTATCATCTACTTTTAGGAAATTGCCATTTTATAAGTACCAGAGGAATATTTCAGGTCCCTGTGATGAAATATGATTACACAATAAGGCCGGATTTTAACGAAAAAAAAGGAATTTTGACTATAAATTCTGAAAAAAAATTAACTTATGATTAAAAATATAGTGGATTTCTTTCAAATTAGTTAAATTTAACTATGTACGTGACTAATAAAAACACTTGCAACCAATTTTGGGAAGAAAAATTGTTTTGTTTTTCGGAGACGAAATTTGTAACATTTCGGATAATGACCCAAATAGGGATTCATTTCCACCCTCCCCTCTGACTGCTTCCAACCACAAACCATACTCCTGTTTTAACACAAAGCCTCATATGAAGCGATTCCAACACACAAATGACACAACCATCGTGAAACAAGACCCATAAAAAATGCACTGAAAATCAACCAAATGCGTGCGGTAAATGCATTGCACAAGGTTGCACTGAGAGAGAGAGAGAAAAAAAAAAACCATGAAATACTGCTAAAATCACACACGAAGCGGAAGCCTGTATTCAACAACTCTCGGATAGATCCCGCCCTGGGAGTTGTTTACGTCGGTCGGTACCCAGTTGGGTCGTCAATCGCCTCGCTCGGCTGCCCAGGATAGATCTACAGGTTCGCTGCTTCTGTACATTTTACGGGTTCAACAGTTCACAACTTGTCAGCGCCATCGATTGATACTTTGTCATTGGATAGTGGTGCGTTAATAAGAGCATAATAATAATACACGTACCTCGGCAGGAGAAAACCATTGTGTGCTGGTTAGGCTCCTCCCTTTGCAACAGTCTTCATACACACTATTTTAGTTCCATTTGCTCGTTCCACGACTATGCAAAGTCGAGCTTTTCCGTGGTGGGTCCGGTAGTCTGGAATAGACTTCCCTCAGAGCTCCGCATGTGCCCTGGGGTTACCCCTGGCCTATTTCCTGCAAATCTTAAAACTATTTTATTTGAACGTGCTGGTGTCGGGAGCGCCTCTGAGTAGTTCCCTTGAAGGGGCGCTATATAAATCTTCAAATGAATGAATAATGAATGAATTTACATTTGGCGCAAGTTACATTCTTTTCATTTCATAGCATGCACCTTTTTTGAGAAGTTCTTGTAATGTGCTTCACAAAAGCCTAGATACGTAAATACATGCATACCAAAATAATATTTTGTAATATACCATCCAACCTAATAATATTTATCATATATTCTAATCCAAGCTAACCCATTTTCTTCAAATCTAACTCGAGCTACTCTAATATCTTCAAATCTAACCCAAGCTAATACCTTCAAAATATTATCTTCAATTCTAACCCTAGCTAATCTACTATCTTCAAATTCAATTCGATCTCATCTAGTGGATCATCTAATATAATATCCAATAACATAATCTACATTAAAAAATCCTTACTCTATCTACCCTCATCTCACAGCTTTAAACAATGGCCACTGCAAACAAATGAGTGCATCTGAGTCACACTTACCCAAATCTAGGAACATTCTCCCTACTATCCAAGACGCGCTGTAACTCCGTCAATGTCAAAAGCTACAGCTTGTCAAAAACTGAACCATTGCACCTAAACAAAAACCTTCTCCAACACACTAAAACCCATCGAAAGACTAATTGGTCATTTCGCACCGGTAATTTATTGACACACGATTCGGAAACCCCAACAATGCAGTTGCTGCAATTTCGCAAACACGTACGCACTCAAATCCTGTTTTATCGAGGCAAAAAAATTGTCTGTAGGATCCACAGGGATATGCAAATGCCCCACGCAGAAACCTAATAGAATCCATCATCTCCAGCCTCCCGTTCTAGGTCACCATGGAGATAAAAACAACCTGCTTGCATACCTCCAAGTCACCAGCTGCATCAACACTCACGTTCAACACCTGCACCGAGTCTCAACTCAGCAGCGGACGGCTTACAACTTAGCCACATCAACCGAACACGATTTAGCCACATTGCTGGCTAAAGATGAATGAGTCTCGTGGCCGATGGCTGGTTGGATAATTTTCCCCGCAAGGGAAGGACGAAAAGTAATCAGGAAGTGGCAAAAAGACGAAATTCAATCACAAATTGCTATAATTAAAAATTGAACAATTGATAAAGTATAATATCTACGCATACACACATGTAAACACATACATAGAAATACATACACACATACGCAGGGATATACACACACATACATGCAACACACATACATACATGCATGCATGCATGAATGTATTACACACAGAAAAACATACATACACACACATAAACAAATACATGCACACATACATACCTCAATACACACGTGCATGCAACCATGCGTACACACAAATAAACATACATATACATATACACAGACACATACATACATGTATACCTCAATACATACATATAAGCACACATGTGTATACCCACAGAAAAACATACAAACACACATAATATTATGCTCAGACAAAACATCCCAATAAATACATCAGAGGGTTAATAAAGTGGGTCAAGAAACTAGTAAACAATGCCCTACCTCACCTGTCACGCAGTGCACCAGATGTCATCCCACCCCCTCCCCCACATCCCCTGGTCACCCCCTCCCCCAACAGAGACAGTGACTCATTTCATTACAGACATTTCTCAGTTACAGTACAGGAGTTATGAGGCAATTAAAACCCCTTGGAATATAAGTTTTCACATTTTATTTTTCTGTTTTTACTGATGTATGGCAATGAGTCTACTTGTATGGCTAGGTAAGATACCACGAGGTAAGATAACGCAACTGGGTAACGGAAAGGCAAAGGTATGGTCAAACACGGGAACTGAGATGACTGGCAAGGGTTATGGAAAGGCAAAGCAATATATTCTTCTGTGCTGAGAGCGCCTCTGAATAGTTATTCTGCGAGAGGCACTTTATAAATATATAGATACAATACGATACAATACAATATAAAAGTATGAGATAAGTAGGGTAACAAAGGAAAGGTAAGAAAAGACAATCACTGTGCATCTGGTGCCAGGCAACATAAGGTAAAACAAGTTAAGGTGAGAAAAGGTAATGAGACAGCTAAGGTACACTTAACAAGTCAACATTTGGTATTTTAAATAAAAGTACCATGAGGTAAGTAGCTCATTTATTATAATATGACTGCAACAGAGGTATACAGTCACCGAATTGTGCAAGTTTTAGGCTAAAGTGCAACGAAGACAACAGTCTAACAACAGCAACCAACAAAAACAATCAACAAAGACAACCAACAACAGGACGTTGCCCATCATCCCCCGTTGCACATAAGTGTCCATAACACCAGAAGCAAGCAATTTTTCTTTATAATTCAGACCATGAGAGCAGTTGGTAAGAAGTAATTATGTTTAATTATTCAGGCCTAACTGGGAGTTCACAGAATCACCAATGAACCGTGAGATATGTCAATTAGGCCTCAAGTTTTTAAGACTCAAGGTTTTATGTTTCATTTACGTCCGTTTAATGGTTTTATCTCCATTGTATAACAATCTATTGTTCATTTCATATTCCATGAAACAAAAGACAGCAGCTATGAGTTTTCACCTTCTATGCATGTATGTGTGTGTGTATGTACGTGTATGTATGTATGCTATTGTGTGTATGTATATGTACGTGTACATATATATATATATATATATGTATGTGTAGGACCGTATGTATGTATTAATAAGTTAATGCAGGCATGGGCAACTTCTTTTAACAGAGGACCGACCTAAGATTTTAAGGGCAGCTCAGGGGCCGCATGCCAATCGCGGGCTAATTTTTGCAGATTCATTTGCCCAAGAAAATAAGACAATATTAATTTTATTCAAACTAACTATTGCGATATAACCGTTATTGTTAAATTTATGTTAAACTAAATTAAGATAATTTTTATGATGAAAATATAATTATCCTAATTACCTACAGTCCTACACTACAATAAAATACTAAATATGTTAAAAGTTTCTTCAGTTTAAAAAATATATATAAAACTGTTAGTGTACAATGTATCCATATGCTTGGTGTGCTATATTTAATGATTAATGTGAAATCTGACACTTCTTGTCACGACACAATTTATCCAGCATGGTTGATTTAATGTTCGAAGCAGCAATTCAAATTTCATTAGAAAGATTGTCACTTGTTAGTCTGCATCTGCTTCTGTATTTTTTAATTTCATCTTTGAAAAGAATTGTTCACAAATATAGGTGCTTGGAAACAGTGCAACCATTTTCAGGGCATGAAATCTAAGTGAAGATGGCTTCCAAAGTTTCGAACCTACCTACTCTGTGGTATTGTTTCACGCAGAAAGTAATTACATTGATAAATGAGTAGTGAACTAGTTGACTAGTTGAGGCCGGATTCTTAATAAATAAGAAACAGATGTTTAAATGTCAGCCTACGTTCAGAGATTCAAACATTCATGTAGGGCCGGATAAAAGTGCCAGATACAATGCTAATATTAAAGTCATGTCAAGGGCCGGTTGAAAAGTCCCCGGGGCGGAGGGCCGTATGTTGCCCACCTCTGAGTTAATGTATGTATTCATTCATTCATTCATTCAGAAATTTAATATATGTATATGTATCTTGTGTATTTATGTATGCATGTATGTATGTTATTGTGTGTATGCATGACACATGAACAATGTGTATATATATGCATGTGTAATTGTGTATGTACGTATGCTGTGTATGTATGTATATTTGTATGTACGCATATGTATTGTATGTGTGTATGATAAATGCAAGCCTGCATGTACGTTTGTATATATGCATTATTACGCATTTATTAAGCACCACTACCTAATTATCAGGCACGAATCAATGGTGCTGAGCAATCGTGAGCAAAGGACTCCAAGTACTCAATGTCTCTACACAGTAACCGTCTCAGAGATAGAGGAGGATCGAACCCGTACTCTCCGCACTAGAAGGCGAACGCCCTAACCAATCGGCCGCCGTGTGTCCGCAACAACGGCATCTCCACGCCGTATATTTTCTCCTTTCTCATCTCGCAGTCCACGTGATTTCTTTATTTCCACTTCTCCGAATCGCGTCTTATTGATAATCTAGTGGCACGCATTTGCATCAAGCATTCTTCATGGCTCCGTCTTATTCGCTCGTCTCCTATTCTCTTGGCGATGCGCTTTGTTGCGGACACGATTTTCCCCGTCAGATCATTTCCTCTCGCGTTTAATTTCCCTTTTTATTTTCCGTTCACGCTGCCGAGCAAAACAGGGGTGATGTCAGAGAATCAATGAAAGGCAGGATTGGGCAACGAAAGGCAACCTTTGTAATGAAAGGCAGTGTTTGGCAACCTAAGGCAATGTTTGGCAACTTAGGCAATGTTTGCAATGAATGGCAATGTAGGGCAATGTTGTGTAATGAATGGCAATGCTTGGCAACCTAAGACAATGTTGGGCAACTAAGGCAAAATTGGGCAGTGAACGATAATATTTGGCAACCTAAGGTAATGTTGGGCTATCTAGGCAATGTTGTACAATGAATGGCACTGTTTGACAATCTAAAGCAACTTTAGTCACTGAATGGCAATGTTTGGCAACCTAAGACAATGTTGGGCAATCTAAGTCAACGCTGAACAATGTTTGACAACCTAAAGCAATTTTCAGTGATGGGCAATAGTTAACTAAAAAGTTGCTAACTTTTAGTTTAACTAAATTTTTTTAGTTAAGGATGAAGTTTAACTAAAAATAAATAGTTTAGTTAAAACCATAGTTTAACTAAAAAATTTTAGTTGCTAACTAAAAAGTTTAACTAAAAAAATCAGCAATATGCAACTATTTTTCCACAATGAATATTGAACACTGTTAACAAAAAACATTGTAACACTGCATGGTTTTAGCATTAACAGCCTGTGTTTTCAAATTCATATACTACTTACAGTACACATGTAACTGTATGCCTGAACAGTACACATTGCATAGTTTGAAGGTGAAATTGTCATTGATGCTCTGCATTATTACAGTTCACTTAACCTCTGTTATTGTGAAAATGTTTGTCGTAAAAAGTTAGAAAAAAGTTGGAAAAAGTTTAACTACTTTTTTTTAGTTTAGTTAACTACTTTTCAAAATCAGTTGCCAACTTTAGTTAAACTATTTTATTTTAGTTGGAAAATAGTTTTAGTTTAACTAAGAAAAAATAGTTTAGTGCCCATCACTGGCAATTTTAGGCACTAAATGGCAATGTTTGGCATCCTAAGACAATGTTTGGCAACCTAAAGCAATGTTGGGCAACCCAGGTAATGTTGTGCAATGAATGGCAATGTTTGGCAATATACAGCAATGTTGTGTAATGAATGGCAATGTTTGACAACCTAAAGCAAATTTAGGCACTGAAGGGCAATGTTGGGCAATGAATGGCAATGGGAGAAAACGTAGAATATATAAGAATGATCATAGAGAATAAGATTGTAGAAAAGACTTAACCAGATTAGGACATAAAGCTGCGGTCATCGCAAAGAGAGACAAGTAAATCCGAGGATTTCCGAAGATAATCCACTTTCTCTGTGCCAGATACGACAAAATAATCCAATGCAATTATTTCCATGAAAATTACATCGGAAACTCGCCCGCTTTCGCACGGACTCTCTTGGAATTAACATCCCAATGCACAGCCGGGTCAACTGCAGCTCAAGAACTGGATTAAGAATTCCGTGATATATGCGATTTTTATTACTATCATTATAATTATAAGTTTGTAAATGTGCAAAAACTCATATATGTGAACCCCAGTACTACTGGAACAATTGTTGTCATGAAGGCACTATTGTAAGTACCATTCTAAGAATTACTATAAGCACTATTCTAAGGCACTATTGTAAGCACTATTCTAAGGCACTTTTGTGTTAAAGCACTATTCTAAGTACTATTGTAAGCACTATTCAAAGGCACTATTGTAAACACTATTCTAAGCACTAGTCTAAGGCACTATTGTAAGCACTATTCTAAGTACCATTCTACGGCATTAAATTGTAAGGCACTATTCTAAACGCGCTATTCGGCACTATTCTAAGAACTGTCCAAGCACAGAAGTACACCACAAAACTACCACTGCACCAAACTATACCTTCTGTTCTATGTTTACCAATAAATCATATTTGTATCAAACTGTATTTTATTACAGTCTAGAAATTACAAATTACACTAAACTGTTTTAAACTGTAATGGCCTGCATTGTAGTATATCATTACCGCTTTCTAGTTTTTCACAGCACTATATTGCTCTGCATCTATTGGTACCTGTAATTAATACACAATAACCATATGAAAACAAACACAATAGCAGATTAATTAACAAATTAATATTGATCATTGTTACTCTGTGAACAAATCTTACCGAGTCGGAATGTCCAGCCGATGTCGAAGAAGCCGTCTGCTTCTTAAGTTTCGCTTTCTGTTTCTTATTGCTTGAGAACGACGATGACTTTTTGGAGACAACAGACTGCGACTTCCGTACGCTCGCGGCATGAAGTTTGGGCGATTTCGGTAAGTTTGAGTTTGGGGTCGTGATAACAGCGTTTGTCATCATTTCTTGGGATTTCTGGGATGATAAAGCACCAAAGGAAATACGCTCTGAACCGTGAGGGTACTTCAGCTGGTTGTTGTTGCCCACCGCCTGTGCTGCCTTTACCTGCGAGTCAGGCGACTTCTTGTCGACTGAATCGGACGACATGAGACCAGCTCATAAGACGCCAAAACTACAAACACAGATGTACAAAACTTAAATGTCTAAGCAGGTCATGTCCTGAAATATCAGACACTATTAAGGCCAGTTGCCACTAGACACATACTGATACAATCTGGTAACAAAGAAGCACAATGGCTCTGTGGGACATGGCAGCCGATTGGTTGAGCGCTCGCCTTTTAGTGTGAAGAATACAGGTTCAAGCTTCCGTCTTGAGATAGTTAATGTGTCGGGACACTGAGCAAGTCTTTCACTCATAATTGCTCAGTGCCATCGAATGATGCTTGGTAATTAATTAATGCATAATATTAATAATAACGGCTGAAGGCCACAGAGTTTCTGTCCAGCTACCATAAACAGAACTCCACTCATTGGCAACATATGGTTTACAGCAAGATACCATCACACGAGGATTTCAGATAATTTATTGATGAGCAGAAATGCATCATACTTTATTGATCACCAAGAAATACAGAATACGCCATACCAATAGATAACATTCTTAGCAACAGCCAGCTGAACCATTTTGACATTTTAAACTTGATATATTGTATTTTATAGATAATAAATGCAGAAAATATTACAGCAAAAGAAACGTTCTTATTAAGCAGTAAATTAAAAGTGCACGTGTCTAATGCACAAAGCAGCAACAGCTGGCACACCAAAACAACTCCGTAACATTCCTACTTGCAGCCTCTAGCTGAGTGTTTCCCAAAGTGAGTTCCGCGGAACCCTAGGGTTCCGTGAGGGGAAAACAAGGGTTCCATGAAGCAATTGGATGTGTTGTTTGAATGTGCTGTTACATTATAATCAGACAAGGGCTTCATGGAAAAGTTTATTTAAAACAATTTATAGTCTAACTTTTAACGATTAAACTGTACATACCTGGATCACTGTTTAAAAATATTGTACCAGAATATGCTTCAATGTTTAGCTAGGGGTTCCTTCCAAAAAATTTCAAGTCAAAAGGGTTCAGTAGCCTAAAAAGATTGGGAAGCACTGATCTAGCCAAAGCATTTTGATTCCTCTTAACTGACACTGGAATACACTCTGGTCACTAAAGAAAAAGGTGTCATATAGCCTGTAACTTTTATCTAACTATTATTGTTTGTGTTCTAACTATTGGTGTCTGTTTTTCTTCGGGCATAGGTTTACTGTGCGTGACGGTTTACTGAGTGTCACGCACCTCAACAATGCAGTGTCAGGCTTTTTCTGTGTTTGGGTCATTCACCTCGCATGGCTTCCTTTGGATCCGCTTGGAATGGCCTCCCTTTGGATCCACACAGAATAGCCTCCCTTTGGATCCACCTGGAATTGCCTCCTTTTGGTTCTGTACCTGGAATGGCCTCCTTTGGATCCACCTAGAAATGGCCTTCCTTTAAATCCACCTGGAAATGGAATGGCCTTCCTTTGGATCTATCTGGAATGGCCTCCTTTCTTCCACCTAGAATTGGCCTGCCTTTGAATCCACCTGAAATGGCCTCCCTTTGGATCCGCCTGGAATGGCCTCCCTTTGGATCTGTCCATTATCTTAACTAGGGATTCTGCATGCACTTTCTATAAACACCCTATAACTGTTCTTTTCTGCCGGAGTTGGACTGGGACTGCCTCTTGAGTACGGTAGTTATCTTAGAGATGTGCTACATGAAGGCCCTAAATGAATGAATGAATGAATGAATGAATGAATGAATGAATGAATGAATGAATGAATGTCTCTTTGAGCCCATCTAGTCGTATTAGCAGTGCAGGCAGGAAACCGCTAGCATTTTCCAATGTCAAGATCCAAGGACGGAAATGTCGTCATCAATTATAAATTTACAATTCCTTAAAATCCACTCTCTTCAGTCGTAATCACAGCAACATGCCAAATGATTGGTGACACAGCGTAAGAGCATCTGCTTTCCTTAGATCCCTCGCTTTCTACCCGGCTTTCCAACAAAGCACCGCTCTCTCCAACCGAAAATCGCAACGCACTTAACGTACGGCCGAGTCAAGGTTAATCTACAGGCTGTCGCTAAGATGTTGCACTCTAAATCTCGGATTATTCCTGACAGAGTCCTTTCTGCGCTAAGAGACAACCACGGCCATCGCAGTAAACAGCAGCTGACATACCGCTGATGGATACATGGATTGCAAGACGTAATCTTATGGCAATCTGCGGCCTTGCTTCTGATCAACCGGCAAGACGGTTACTTTTCCTCGACTCTTTCCTAATTGAAAAGGCACACTCACAATCGATGGACAGAATTCAATCAGTCACAATTAGGGATCCGTTTGGAGTGTCTGCCGCTCCTCGAGGAGGAAGCCTCGACAAGTGGAAAGGAACTCGATCTTCTGCCAAGCAGAAAGCATCTAGCGGACCATCCGTCTTTCTGAATAATTGAAATACAGTTGACCGTGCAAGGATTTCTATTACCACTCTTCAAACTAATGGCTGCTAAGAGCAGATATCATTGATGTGACCAGAACACAAGCAGACACACTAATCTAATCTAATGATTTCTATAACGCTGTAATCATAATGTCCACATGGGCGTCCAGAGGGGAGGGGTCAAGGGGGCATTTGCCCCCTGGATTTTGCAAACATTTTGTACAAAACGAATCTTTTGATTATTATGATTATTACAACAGTACCAACACGATTTTCAATGCGAAGAAACACTTAGTTATTTAAAGTCCTTGACCATTATTTCTTTTTAAAGTTGTCACGAGTTCTGTGTTCATGAATAGCTATGCCAAAACGTAATTTTGTCCCCCCTCTACAAAAATTCCCCCCCCCCCTACAAAAATTCCTGTGGACGCCCATGAATGTCGAAGACATCAGTTGATGGTTGTTTTTAGAGTGAAATTGCAATCATAGATCATAATCCATTGGAAAAGAAGCCAGGTGGAAATCGAATAGATCATCAGAGAAACCAAGAGCCAGGCTATGTGGATATGCATGTCGAAAGAGACGAGTCTTAACCTTATGCCAAAATGACATCAGAGAATTGACAGAATTAACTGAACTGGACAAAAGTTGCAGCACACACTGTCTGGTAATCAACCACAACTATTGGTACTGTGCGGCTGGTATACTGTTGTTTGTTGTCATTGATAGAAGCCACACTCACTTTATGCAGGGACATTACAATGCTATCTTTGCGGTCCATATCAAGAATCACTTTACAATGAGGCAATTTTATATAATGAGTTCGTTTTCTATCGGTCAATTAATATCAGAACTCATGCTATCATGAAGCATAAGGAGTCTCCAAAAAATATATGAATGTACATAAATGTACGACTGTATGTATATATGTATGCAAGTATATATGTGTGTAATCACTATGTATATATGTATGTATTAAAGTACATGTACCTATACGCGTGTGTCTGTATGTATACATGTACGTGCTTACGTTCGTAAGTCCATATGTATGCATTCATGTATGTATGTACATAAGTATGTATGTATATTTAAGTATGTCTGATACTTACTGTATGTATGCACAAATGTATCTATGTGTATATATATATGTATGGAAGCATATGTGTATGCGTGTGTCTGTATGTATACATGTACGTGCTTAAGTGTGTACCTACACATTAGGGTGCATCGAAAAAAAATTTTTTTGAAAAGAATATTCTAATAGTTACCGATAGTTGCCTTTTATACTGCTTAGTTAGCATGCAAATTTTAGAATTTTTTGGATAAGTTCTTGAGGTGCCCCAAGGACCCTCAAATGTTCATGATTTGAAGGCTCCGGAGCACTGCATTTAACGTTATTTGTTGTAGGGCAAACTAATTTATGTATAGCTTTAAAGAGTTCTGTTGATCATTTAGTAGGTAGGTACCATGGGCGGCGATCCCGAGGGATCGAGGGGGACAAGACCCCACCTTTAACAGTGGGGGGCACACCAAACATTTGCCCCCCCCCCCATTTTGAAGAAACACGAAAAAAGGTAAAAAAAAGTAATCGTGCGTGAGCGGGAAAATTGTTTACCTCTTTTTTAGCCAGATCAGTTCAAAACTCTTTTTTGAGCAGATCATTTCAAAAGTATCCCCCACCTGTCAAACAGGATCGCCGCCACTGGTAGGTAGCAATCCATTCGAGTTCCTAAAGATGACCAGGAGTTTCTAACTGACCAGAGAACAGTAAGGTTGATGTGTATCAGCAGTGTCGACAAACTTACAACAAATAAGCTTGCTAACAAGCAGAAAAGAAAAGCTAAGCAAGTTCAACGAGTCAAAATATATTGCGTCATTGTGTGGTAGAAGGTCATGGGTGTTAATGATGACACATTAGACGATTCTGAATCTAGTTTCAATACCAGCAGGTCAAACACTTGTAATTGACCAAAAGATGAAACTAAAGATCACACTGTTCAATTAAGTAGTAATCAACTTGTGATGAACCTGCATCGAACGTTGTAGTCAAGAGACTTTCGAAGTAGACTACCAACATTTAAGTTACGCCTGTGATCGTTATGGCGTTCTAGACAGAGCAGCTGCTGAGATAACACCATCCGTGCTGCAGGATTTCGGTGTTAGGCCTATATGTGATGCTGATTTGTCAAATGTAATTGACCAAAATAAAGTTAGACGTGAACGATGAAATTAACGTTACGAGCTGGAAGACTTCAACAACGTAGGTGATTTAAAACTTACTCGGTTTATTTTTGATGGTCGAAAAGATAAAACTCTATAGTACATAATGTCAAGGAAGGAAGTAAGTATACTACATGTGAGCTGTTACCGAGGAAAACTTATCGTTGGTGAATGAAGGAACTAGGATCGACTCACGTCGGACATATCACCCACGACTAGATCAGCCTTGCAAAATTGTTAACCACATCGGAGCATAATAGGCTACTTTCACTACATACATCGCCAGCATTTGAAGCTCTACTGATAGTTTGCAACTGCCAATGTACAATTGCAATATTCTATTGCAGTTGTCAACCACCGCAAGTGATTCAATGTTCCATGGTCTTTTTCTAGATTAATTCAACAAGCACTGGCCTCTAACGACCGCATTACTAATGTCCCACAATACTGCCGGTCACTACTGAGGTCAGTTAAAGTTGCAGGTGGAAAATCCGAATCAATTTTATCAAAGAACACTACTGGTAACTGTTTACACGTTAATAAACCATTGCCAATTGGTCCAGAGAAAGCACAAGGACCGTTTGTTGCTCCATGTTAACTGACGACCGTAAGAAAAATGCGTCATATCCTGAAAGCTTGGAAACTGTATGGTCTCGAATTCGAAATTCGTTCTTCCTGTTTGATGCCACTGATGAAACTGAACTCATTTTATGGCAAATATGCGTAGCAGAACACCACTAACATTGGAGGTATCTGATGAAGTAATGATGCAATTTGTATCGACGCACCCAGCACAAAAGTTCGACTTTCCTAGATTCCCATACCACTCATAGACAGTGGAGCGTTATGTTAAATTTGGGACTGAGGCTTGCAGTTGCAGTCTGCGACATCAAAGCTAGGAACGGTTTCATAAGAACAAGATTGTAATCCAGGCGAATAATGCCGACTTTTAACACTAAGAAAGAATATCGCGTAGCCTGACTCCTTAGGCCTACTTGCATTAATGGGATAAGACTACCGTACTACTGTAGTTTCCGTTACTGTAGTTTAGACTCAACTCACTGTTTCATCATTGGTGTAATGGACATAATGATGGAATAATATACCTAATATGTTTTACCAATATTGCATTCTACTTCTCATCAGATTCATACTGTAGATGCTTGTTTTTCTGGACATTACTCCTTGCATAACATGGGCAAACACTGTGCGTCTAATATCAAAACTTCAAGGTCGTTGGGGCACCTCAAGGTCATGTGCTAGATTGATGAAACTGCACCAGAATACTGCTGACATCAAATGGCAACTACTTTGCACTATTAGAAATAAAAATGAGACAAAATTTTTTTCTCCCATTATCATCGATGCACCCTACTACACATGCATGTATGCACATATGTATGTATGTATAAGTATATCTGTATCATACTGTATGTACGCATGAATCAAGCACAACTATATCTGTGTATGTGCATATGTAAGTACATATATGTATGTATATATGTCTGTATGTCTGTATGCATGCATGCATGTATGTATAAATATACATATAAATGCATCTTGGTGACATTAAATCGCATCTTTTAGGATGCTGTTCAAAGTGCTTTACTAGCCCATAAAAAACGTCTGTGAGCATATAGTGGTCATTCTGTGCCAGTCTGGTGTTATCAGATCTTTCAAAGGGTTCTTGGTCCTTTGATATGAATCAAAGGAAATATACAAGTACCTCCTTCAAAATGAATAATGAAGCCATGCCAGCTGCAAACTTCACAAGAAAAGAACAAATAAAACAATTTTGGAGCAATACCATTGGGACACGGTAACCGATTTGTTAGAGAGCTCACCATGTAACGTGGACAGTATGAGTTCGCACCTCCCTCGAGACAGTTACTGTGTAGGGACCTTGAGCAAGTTCTTTGCTCATAACTGCTCAGCACCATCGCTTGATGCTTGGACATTAGAGAGTGGTACTTAATAAAAGCATACTACTACTACTACTACTACTAATATTAATAATAATAATAATGATGATAAAAATTAATAATGATGATGATGATGATGATGATGATGATGATGATGATGATGATGATGATGATGATGATGATGATGATGATGATGATGATGATGATGATGATGATGATGATGATAATAATAATTATGTCATACTATCATGTGAGAGTGAAAGGTTAGCTGATTCAACACAGGTATGCACAACACTCAAGAGCATCCTGGTACTTGTACCTCATGCATGTAACTAAATAACTAAACATTTATATAGAACATTTACTGGCCTTTTTGGTAAAGTACAATTTCTCATTCTCTGGCTGTTACCAACAGCAAGGAATTTGGGGCCCTGTTCAACTGCACTTTCTTCTCGCTAGCAGGCCTGTTGGGGTCTTACATTTGAATTTCATTTGTTACAAAAATAATTCTCTGCTACCTGCGGCGGCCTTAAATGGTCGGTAGCCCTTGCCCACTGAAGCAATTACACTGCATCGTCCTAGCTCTACCCAATTCATTTCCACTTCTAGAATGCAATTTATGAATGGAGGGTTTGTTGAGCA
Source organism: Allolobophora icterica (assembly GCA_963556255.1). Classification (NCBI taxonomy): domain Eukaryota; kingdom Metazoa; phylum Annelida; class Clitellata; order Crassiclitellata; family Lumbricidae; genus Allolobophora; species Allolobophora icterica. The sequence continues at coordinate 93,516,631 of OY744604.1, forward strand.
GAACTATACAATTCCACGTTAAGACACTTGTCGTGTTTTTATATCCAGGACCGTTCAGACATGTGTGGCCAATATTTTGATAGGATGAACAATAAATAGGTCACTGACAATGACACTTGGCCCATAAATTGAACTTGATATTGCATTCATATTTCTAATCTAGATTTAAAGATAGAGGTTGTTCGAGCAATGCTGGTAGTTATTTGAGCATCCGCATAACACTGTTTTGGGATCTTGCAAACGTTCTGCAACATGGCTTTTACACAAATCGAGACATACGTTCCCAACCTTTTTACTTTCTTTTTACGTAGATAAATATTTCCTTGAGCTGTTGCAGTGGAAGACTGTTGTAAGCGGGCAGTCCAGTTGATGAGAAAGCCTTGTACTATAACCGGATTATGATAAAGGCTGTTTGCAAAAGTAAACTAAAGCTCCCACATCCCAAGTGGAATGTAGGGAAGGTGCTATTAACTTAACTCGGCCCTTGAACAGGCAGTGGACAAATCCTCCTGAGGTTCTGGACATGGGGTCACTGTATCCCAAGACTTGTAGTTTACTTCCCAGCTTATGCCAGTCTGTAAATTTGTATATAAACACCTCAGAAGCATGGATCCCAGGTTGGAAAGTTCTTTGGTTGAAGCACAAGGGACACCCCAACAGCAGAACAGCTCTTTTCACCTCCCAGACCTTCTATTATTGGTCATTTGCCCACATCAGAGGGATTATGGGTTAAGTATCCCCAGATAATCTAGAGTTACATTTAGGGTTAACAATTCAACTACTGACCATGGTGGTTTACTTCAGATATTTGAATTTCGAGCTAGCACGGTCTGTACACGCGGACCTTAAATGGTGTGGCACCCATTCAAATGGGCAGCAGTGGTGAAGGATCTCACCTGATCAATTCATTGAAAAATCAGCAGGGTTAAGGCCATATGGTCACTATATTATAGCACAGTCCGTAAATGGGGACCTTAAATGTCTTAGCACCCATTAAAAAGGGCAGTGGTGGTTAAGTATCTCACAGGATCAAGTCATTAACAACTGTGCAGGATAGCGGCATTTCAGTATATTGAAGGCAATGGTTGAGGCCATAGGGAAAACGGTTCTTATATAAAAACATGCACACATGTGGGGGTATTGCTTTCCAGGATCACATGAACAGTACCAATCCCCTTCATTATAGGCTTTCATAGATCTGCTCTGTGTATTCACCTTATTTACTTAGTCTGCCAAAGGAAAACTTTCCATGAATCCACTTGACCCTTGGTTCTGGTTTCTGTATTAGCCCACAGTAAGTTTGAACTGAGGTCAGACCGGACCCTTCTACTGATCAGAATGCAATTTCTTAATTGGGCTAATTTGGCCCAAACAGGATTCAATCATTTCTAGTGGGATATGCAGCCACACCATTTATTACGACTTGGCAAGTTACAAGTGCAGTAATTAAGTACTTTATCTAAGGACCTGTTGCAGAAGCCTATATCAAAGGATGGGCCACTGTTTACATTCATTCATTCATTCATTCATTCATTCATTCATTCATTCACTCATTCACTCATTCATTCATTCATTAAGTCATTAAGTCAGTTATTCATTCAGGAAACTGTTGTGGCATCTCCTCAAGATATATCTACTGGTACTGAGATGGGCTCCAGGAGATAAAGAAGTTTTCAAGTGCTGATTTACGATAATGTCCCATCAACATCACTGGTAAGAAGGCCGTGGAAATTCAGAGAAAGGCCACTCCAGGTAGGTGGCCCAATCCCTGAAAAGGCACGAAAATTGCATTGACCAAGTGTGCATGCAAAAGGAACAGGACCACTTTTAAAGTGTGTGCAAAAAGAACAGTTCACTTCAGACTGTTTTAAAGTCCGTCCATTTTACAGTTACGTCTTCAAAACAAATTGTTAACTTAGTGATTATCATGCTGGACTGTCAACCAACAGGTTGAGGGTTTAAATCCCCAAAGGCAGAGACATTTTTTAGATTTCTGCTCCACCTGTACCCCTAACCCAGTGGTTCTTAGAGTTTTAAGCTAAGGACTGGCATCATCTTTATGTTGTTTTCACGGAACACTAATGGCCAGCACGGGATCGCAACCTGGGGAATACATACATAAAGTGTAGGAGATTCATGGGTTTTGCTGCTAAAGTTGCTAACCCAAACTAAATCGATTTTAAAATTTACTGTGTAACAATCAAACTATGAACTGCACCCTGATTATATTAATTGTAATTTAACGAAAAGTTTATCAGTAAGAAATCAGTGCTCAGAAAACTATGAACGTTTTCCTCCACTAGTTGTCCTCTCAAATGAGAATTCCCACCCAGACCTGACAGATGACCTCATTATACTGTTTTCAATTTCATTGTAATTTAAACAATGGCTTCAAATTTAAAAAATCAACCAACAGGATGTTTTAGTCACCAGTTGCATCTCATTCGGGTTGGATAATGTGCACCCATAACAACTGCACCCCTAAAAGGCACTATATAAATTTAGCCAGATACAAACATACATACATACATACATACATACATACATGCATGCATGCATGCATACATACATACATACATGCATACATACATACATACATGCATACATACATACATACATACATACATGCATACATACATACATACATACATACATACATACACACATACATACACACATGCATACATAGTACATACACACAAGCACACACACACACATATATATATATCATATATGCTTTTTATTGTACATCATAAACATATAGACATGAAAATAACAAGTACATGTTACATGCAGGGCCAATGGGAGTACCAAAGGAACGAACCATTCCGCTAATATAGCCCCGTAGTTACAATAAATCATTACAACCAGTGAAGCAGTTCACAAGTGGCATATCCATTGTTATTTATCGCATCAACATGACAAAACCCACCCCATCAACCCCAATTGTCCAACATTATGTGCCTACACAGTGCATATATGCACACCGCTTCAGACCAGCCCTAACATTTTTTATGATCAAATTCGAGCAGTAGAATTGTATCCATAAGCAATTATAGACACAGCCCAACAGACCCAGTTGCACACCTCTCACTTGAAAACATTCAATGGCATAGCACACACTCCTTCCATCATCCAGATCCCAGCATCTTCTGAATTGAAAACATGCATACACCCATGCATACATACAGGGGCGTCTACACCATAGAAACCTTGGAGCAAATGCTCCATCCAAGAAATAGGGGGAGGGGAGATCTGTCAGTGTGTGTGCCACCATTTTAGGGGGGAAGGAACGGGAAGGGGGGGGGAAGAAGAGGGAGAAAAGGGACGTTGCTCCAATGACTTAGGGGGGGATAGACGCCCCTGCATACATACACACATAAACCGCCCTACAGCACAAACTAATTAGAAAGCCTATCATTACAGGCTCAAATTGAAAACTGTGAATTTCATTCATATTTTATCGTTATATTAATGACTGTCATGTTTGCTCACCAAACTGCCTCCCTGTTACTTTCATTTCCACAACTGCTCCAACTGTTTCATTTAATTGAGTTTTATTTGCTGGATCGGAAACGTTTTACAATGTATAGAAAACTATACACTGAACAAATTAGAAATGTGGCTAATTAAAAAACCGCTACGAACTCTATATAACCTTTAAGTCTCTGTAGGAAGTATTATTTTATTTTTAATCTGGCTTTGCCACACAACAACGTGACTATTAATCATCGATCAACATCACGCGTCAAATTAATTCATCCATGACAACTCACCTTGGTCGGCTGCCTACCCGATTAAAATCAACTGAAATTTTAATGAAAAAAAGCAAAAATTACGAGATTCTGGTATACCGCCCTACTCGGAAAATCTAAACTATAAGATATCCACAGAAACTCGTTTGTTTACAATATTGTATAAGATTTTGCTAAAGATCGGTTCTAGATTCTAATGAACACAGAGATCGAACAAACCTCGAAAATGAACTTTATTTACACTTGTACATCCATGAATTAGATATTTGCTGTCTTATTGGCGATTATGCCATAACTTCACTCGTCCAAAGTCTGGCGACAAGTAACCGCATGAGACGACTGTACAGGTCGAGTCCTAAGATGGCTTCCTGTTGCATATTCATGAGCGTTATTAATATTAATCACACGTGGATGAGCTCACTCAACTGCCGACAGCGTTGACTGAAAGCCACGTGAGGCTCTGTCAAAGAAATTTCAAGGGACACAAATCACTCGTTCGTTTAATATAATAGGCCCTACTACCAAATAAAATTCAGATTTTCTTAGGCTTGTAGTAAAAACATATCGGGTAAAGAATTCATCATTCGCTCACATGGACAAAATCAGATAATTATGGCCTATTTCTCAGGTGTTTTCATTAACGGTTACGAAAACGAAAACCTCAGGTTTTAGTTAACTAAAACAATAACTAAAACGAAAACTTATACAAAAACGATAACGAAATAAAAACTAAAACTATAGCGGAACCCACGAAAAACGACAACTGAAACTAAAACAGTCAAAACTATTAATAACGAAAACATAACGAAAACCAAAACTAAAACGCCCAAAACTAAAAAGCTACAGCTCCGTCGTGATTATAAATTGGTTTTCAGTATTTCATGATTTATCGAACATAGCTCCACTAGCCCACCACCTCCCGAAGTAATTATTCCGGACGCAGTCGGGCCACTATAGGGCGACAGGCTAACATTGCCTGTCGCCCTACCAGTGATGCCAAACGTTTAAGCAGTCTTGTTGTCAAGACCTTAGGCCTAAACCTCAAGACCAAGACCAAGACCAAGACTTTGAACCTCGAGACCAAAACCAAGACCAAGACTTTGAACCTCGAGACCAAGACCAAGACTTTGAACCTCAAGACCAAGACCGAGACAAGACCCAAAAAATCACATACAGCCCAGGACTTCTTTTCCTTACAAAAAAATTGTCAAATAACTGAAACTAAAACTAAAACCAAAACTAAAAAACCAAAACTGAAACTAGGAGGTTTCAGTTTTTATTACCTATAACTAAAACCAAAACAAACTTGATGTTAAAACGAAAACTAATAATAATTAAAACAGGAAACTATAATAATAACTTAAACTAAAACTCGAGGCAAAACTAAAACATCACTAACCCAGACTCATCCGATCCTCTGTCTTTCAATTCTTCTCGCCCTAAACGACACCTGCCTTAACAGCTGCTCTGCCCAGTGGCGGCGATCTTGTCAGAGAGGTGGGGGGGGGACAAGTCGGCCATGGTCTGGTCGATGACCTTTTTTAAAGCAATTCATGTCCCAGAAAAAATTGTTTAAACTTTTTTAGGAATTCATCTCCACATCTTGATGGCTTTTCTACGAATTCATCTCACCTCTTTTTACAACTTTATAAAAAAAATTATTACCTTTTCTTACAAATTCATCCCCAACGAATTTCATCCCCAACAAATTTCATTACCTTTTAACGAATTTCTTCTTCCTTTCGAATTTCTTCTTGCTTTCTCTGAATTTTGGAAATAGAGTTTTTACCTCATCTCGTCAAAAATGCAGTGAAAACCCTCACGCGCAATTACATTTCTTGGCCTTTTTTCATGTTTCTTCAAAAGGGGGGGGACAAATGTATGGCGTGCCCCCCCCCCACTCTTAGAGGTGAGGGGATTGTCCCCCTCGATCCCCCCATGATCGCCGCCCATGGCTCTGCCTCCTCTCTCGACCTGCCCCCTTGGAAACCGGACTTGGACTTCCTCTGGACTACTCTTTGGAAAACCCCCTTTGATTTGACGCAGCGCTCGTGAATAGGCTGATGCCCAGCGCTTGGCCTTCGAGTGGCGCTTTAGAAGTTTGGAGATTGCATACGATTACGCCAATTGTGTGCATGTAGGCCTATGTAGGCTATGTATAGCTTATTCGCTTGTTTCAAATACAACAGGCAGATTTCAAGTAGTAGTTTACATAGAACAAGTTCAGTGTGACGACTAATTAGACCTAGGCCTAGTAGCTTTAGTTTAATAGGTCTTTAGGCCTATATGTTATTGAGCAAAAGTCGAGGAATAAAGTTCAACGAGTTCTTATCTGCTATAGAGGAGTTGTGTATCAATATTATTGTTTGAGTTTAGTATAATGTTTTTAAACAACATTCGTGGAATAAAGCTCATCGAGTCCTTGTCTGGCCGAGAAAAATTTTGTGTCCTTTGTCGGAGGTTGTATTGTTGTAGACGCTGTAGAGGGCAGATTCCTCGGAAGACGTGAAGCTCATTGCTCTGTAGTCTGTACTGCTCGGAAGAAGGAGGTGTCGGCAGCATGTGCTACCACTTCAGCCGTAGGTGTGTTAAGAGCAGGGGCGTCTATCCCCCCTAAGTCATTGGAGCAACGTCCCTTTTACCCCTCTTCTTCCCCCTCCCCGTTCCTTCCCCCCTAAAATGGTGGCACACACACTGGCAGATCTCCCCCCATTTCTTGGATGGAGCATTTGCTCCAAGGTTTCTATGGTGTAGACGCCCTTGGTTAAGAGGTGAGTAACCAGCACGTTTAAGCCTTTTAACAAGACCACTGGCGTAAACTTGTCCAAATTATTGGGAGGGGGGAGATTTGGTTGATCATTATACACTTGTTGCAGTGGGTGTACAGCCCATCTCAATCAATGGGGGCACGTGGCCCGGCTCCCCCCACCCCCGAGTCTGCGTATATATGAATAAGACTTTCTAGGCGAGATTTCTCCCCTACGCTGGGAAATCCCCACCATGCAGGGAGGCATACATTGTACGAGCAATATGAGTAGCTCGAGTGATTTCAGAGGAGGCCCCGTGCGCTTTTTTGTAACAAAATAACATCGTAATTGCAATCGTTATCTCGAAATAACGATTATGATTCCGATAATATTATTTTTATGACGTGGTTATGCCTAACACAGTGGCCTATTGAACATGATTGTGCCCGTGTGCCATGGCACATTGCCCCTCTGGTTTAAACGTGCGTGGCCCTATATAGACAGAAAAGAATAAATTATGCGTGAATAGGCCTACAGAAATATTCTAATTAGACTATGCAAACTCCCTAATGAAGTCCCTACAGGCCTACCTACCGGACCCAATGAATTCCCCTAACCTAACAGGACCTAATGGAGTTCCTTACGACCTAATGAAGTCCCTTACGACCTAAGGACGTTTCTTATGACCTAATGGAGTCCCTTGTGACCTAATGAAGTCCCCTGGGGCCTAATGAAGTCCCTT
>OY744604.1:93528874-93703874 GCA_963556255.1 Allolobophora icterica
CAATAATTCTCACCCTGGATTGAGTACGAGTGATTTGGTGTGGGTGACTGGGTAGGAATATATTTGTGGGTAAATAGGTGTGGAACTATGGGTGCGTGTGTATATATACAGGTACGTGTATAGGCGGTAAACGACATCTGGAATGGCTATAGGTCTTGTTATCATCATCATCATCATCATCATCATCATCATCATCATCATCATCATCATCATCATCATCATCATCATCATCATCATCATCATCATCATCATCATCATCATCATCATCATCAACAACAACATCATCATCATCATCATCGTCATCATCATCATCATCATCATCATCATCATCATCATCATCATCATCATCATCATCATCATCATCATCACCTGCATCATTAAGTAGGCTGTTTACCTTTCAGTTTCCTGCGGATGTCTCGATTTTTGGCAACGAGTACAGCAGTCGTAGTGACTAAAGCGAGAATGACCATGCAAACAGGTAGACCTATCGTAAGGAATGTCATCATGGCTCCATTCTTCCCTCCTTCAAACAAGAGCAGTCACAGAAGATGTTGGAAAAAAAGAAAGGAGAAGACAGTTTTATTATTAGGAAAAACGGCAGATCGGAAAAAGTCGGTGATTGTCAGTTATTGGAAATTAGTGTGCATACCACGCTACTTTGTCTCCTAGCATTTTTTAAAAAGTGATCAGCTACATTGCAATACTACATTACAGTAGAATGCACTAGAGAAATGTAATAAAATGCTCTCCTCTCCTTTCCTTTTCCTCTCTCCTCTCCTCTGTCATGGGTTCAACATAATGCTAATGTTAGGCCTTTAAACAATCCAATGCAAATCTACGAAATTTCTCCACTTCCCACAAAAGCTGCGTAACGGTAACCATGTAGGCTGTAAAGGTCAGTATCAATGACAGCACAAATCCGTGGTGGAGGTTCAGACTGTAGGAAGAACGTGCCTGCAACGTTTTCGCTAGACGCTACACGTTCCAAATCAATTATATTCAACCTTAGCGGATATACTAAACAATTATGGAAGATGAGCTACACTTGACTGTGCCATAATTGCAGTGGTTACAGGCTACTACATTTATATCCAACCAGCCGTTATTATAAAGGACACCAGTGAATTATATTAAACAAACAAAATAGTTAAAATAGGTGAAACTAGGCAGATAGCATACTATGCAGACTGGGCCAACATGCAAAATTAAGCTTAATTGTTCTGCGTCGGATATCAAAATAATACATGTTTTCTTTTCGTTTTTAAGCCATAGGAAAAGCGACCGCACACTTTGAACTGCACTAACGTCTGATACAAGATCTGACACTACGCGCGAAATGCATAGAGAAAATTAATTTTCAATGAGAGATCATTTGAACCGGAGAAAAAAAATTGGGGAAGCGTATTTGTTAGCGGGAGAAGCTCGATGTGGGAGCAAGACGTTTGGGGGAAGAGCGAGAGAAGGTCTTCAAGAGCGAATTCAGGGGCCACTCTGCATCCCGTTCAACGAGGTGTCCTATGCCAGACATCAGTTTCAAGAGTGTGGCTTCTTGTGCATTTACATATCGTAATAATCGTCCCAACTTTATCCGAGGCGACCCTCTTTTTTGACCAAACTGACTCATGTGTCATTTTACGACGTGTTATTTATCGACGCATTTTCGTTTCCTGATTGGGCCCATCTTTGCGATTGTTTGCATTTGTGCGTTTAGAAACAGGAAATAGTGTCAATCAAACATTAGTGTCTCGTATGCGTTGTATATCTAGAACCAATGACTATCTATGTATCCATGTATGTATGTATGTATGTATGTATGTATGTATGTATGTATGTATGTATGTATGTATGTATGTATGTATGTATGTATGTATGTATGTATGTATGTATGTATGTATGTATGTATGTATGTATGTATGTATGTATCTATCTATCTATCTATCTATCTATCTATCTATCTATCTATCTATCTATCTATCTATCTATCTGTCTATCTATCTATCTATCTACGCCTAACATAGTACTGACTTCTATATCGCCGTCATCGTCATGCACAAGGCATCAATAGCTGTTCGCTTCAAGTGAAGCCATAATTAAAATCTTCATCCTATGACGCCATGAAATCCTTGGTTTTAGGTTTTAAAGGATGTTTGTCTACCACTCTATCTTGATCGAGCATTTTGGCAGTTGGAACTAAGTTTTCGAACTCTCTGGATCTCGATCTCTCGATCAGGATGTCGATCTCGATATCTGCTCGTTCTCCACAAACTGTTGTGTTATTTCGGTCTCATCTTGTGACATATCTCTTGCTGTAACTATAGTGTATTAGTGTAAGCTTATATGACTTTTCTGCCTTGTTGGAATGGCCTGATTAAGGCTTCGATTACTCCCAAAATCCTTTGATGCATTGTCCATCGAACACCGGAATTTTGACATTGTGACTTGGTGCCATTAGCTGCTAATAGCTTTCAATCTGAGGATAGACATGTGACTTGCTGACAACGTAAATTAAATCCGGCCAAGTTATAACTTGTTGTTCCGAAAAGATTACAAGTAATCCTACGTGGAGTGGCACAAAGACAGATCGATTATTGATTGTCAGTTCTCGTTTAGACACCTCAGTGAAATTACGTAGCCTAATTCTAGCGTCGTTGGTGCTCTAGGCAATTTTTTGTTATAGGCTAAATCTTCTGTCACGGATTCACACCAAAAGGACTAATGCTGGAAGAGTAATATGAAACAATAGGTGCTTAGTTACTTGCCTCCCCTAGCCTTCCCTTGGAATGCTTTCTGCCTGGTAGTTCAAAACTAGATTTTATATTCTCCAGATTGTATTTTCCGGCGAAAAGGGAACTAATTAGACTAATTGATGATTAGGCTTAGAATGCGACTGACCTTTAACCTCGATCGTGAACGTCGAATTGCTGCTACCGATGCTGTTCGTGACCGTGCATCGATACTTGAAGGTTCCTGGACCGAAGACAGGTGTATCAATGGTCAGCTGATCACTTGCAATCACCTGCCCGTTACCTGTGTTATGCCAAACGACGACAGTAGGTTGTGGATTTGCATCGGCAGTGCATCTGACCGTGGTTCCGAGATCGTAATACTCCGCCTCAGGATCCAGTCGCAGGTTTCTCGGTTCATCTGAAGCAAAGAAGCAAAAAAGAAATGCACATCATCCAATGCCAGTTATAGGCCTATGTAAAGTATGGGCACGAAGCGAGTCCGATGGCTACAATTCATTGTATTCGTCATCGTCATCATCATCATCATCATTATCATCATTATTGTTATTATTATTAGGCCTATTTTTATCATTATCATCATCATAATCAAAAACATTCCCATCATCGTCGTTGTCATCATTCTTCCACGTCTTTACATAACATGTTTGTAAGCCACAGTGCGTTTGCAGGTGGTCTAATAAACGACATACTTACTTCTTACTTACTTATTAACATCATTGTCGTCGCCCGTCATAATCATCAACTAGGGATTGAATTGTCGGGGTTGGGAGGGTTCAACTCCCACCCCAATTCATCTTTCAACCCTCCAGTTAATTTCCAAAAATAACCCTGCGGGTTAGGTTAAACCCTCCAGCACTGCTTTATGTGGTTCAATGTATCTTAATTGGTTAATTAATGAAAACTACTGCTTTGTTTTTTGCTCAGTTTTTGTTCAGACCACTTCAGTGTATGTTGTCATAATTTGCTGTTAGAAATCTTCTGAGAAAAAAATCAAGAATTTTCCAATAAGTATTCTTCATTGTTCAAATTTTTAGACACAGCTAACGAGCGAGTACACCCACACCATTGCAATTTAGCATGTATAGGGCCTACCGGTTTTACTAACGTAAGAAATTCCGGAAGAGACATCCGGACATGTAGGAATTTTCAACCCCCAGTTTAAATTTGACAATTTAAACCCTCATTATCGTCAACATTATCATCATAATCATCGTCGAGAAATTATATGAAGTCCGTTGCTTACTCACGCACAACGTTCAGTTTGGGTGTTGGCCACGAATGACGATAGCCTGGGATGTTTCTAGGTCTGTTTGATTCTTGTACGGGATCGGATGTTGGCTGGAAAGTTACGTTTGATTCTTGTGTCGGATCTGATGTTGGCTTGAAAGGTCTGTTTGCCTCTTGTGTCGGATCTGATGCTTGCCGGAAATACGTTGTGCAGTTCAGTGTCTGACCATTTAAGTTGGCGTCCACCTTTATGGTCACCGTTATAAGAGCCACTGTTATATTCACTGCGTTTGAAGATTTACCAGTTGCTCTCTGTTCACTGGACTGTGTTCTGTGGCACTGCGTGACCGGAACTGCCTTGCCCAAGTAGGAGACGTTGCAAGTAACATCTATGAGACCTCCTTCTCTTAGTTCAGTGCTTGGCGTGAAGTTAGCACTACAGAAGGGGTCCGAATCTAGACGACATATTTTGTTACAACATTTATTGTTATTTATTTAATATTGTTTATGTATACTATAAATTTTATTTAATACCGGTTATTTAACATCGTTTATTTGGCAATTAGGGCCTAATTAATACGCTCACAAGTTCAGTTAATCTGAAGCGCGAGACATGTATGGGCGAGTAACGGAGTCTGACTAGCAATCGTTGGGTTACTGATAAAGCATGCTACCGAATAGACCACAATGTCTTGTGGTGGTTTCTAACTGACAGACAGAAAAAATCTAGAGCCTTTCTTATCATTTTGATGGCTTCAGTCATTTGGGCCAGTAACAGATTACTGATGCAAATAAGACTTAAAGCAGGTGATCAATCTCTTTGGTGCGTGAGAAACCTTCCGAGATCCATTTAGGAGACCCATAGTAGTCATGCTTTATAATTGAAAAATCGACTGAAATTCGTGTCCTTAAAAAGGACCGTATAACACAGTAATTACCGACAACAGTAAGTTCTGTATTCCAGATTCCTTCAGTTGTAAGTGCCGCAGAATTTCCATTCCTGAGGAGATGGCAACTGTAAGTGCCTGCATCCTCCAAGTCCAGTCCGCGTACAGTCAGATCGTATCGTCCTACTTCGTACTTGGAGGCATTGGATACATCGTATCCGTTGTACAAGGTGTTATCGCGTGTGCCATGACCGCTATATCGTGAAAGTAGTTTCCAATTCACAGTGTAATGGTTCAGATTCGGTGTACAAGGCAGGACGGCCGACTTACCTCGAAGACCGACGATGCTTTGTAGAGAGGAAGTGAAGGCTCCGCCTTGGGCTGAGCAAAAATGCAGAATTTCATAGCAATATGACATTCTATCTTAAGCTAGCAAGTCATCTTAAGACAAAACTCTTTAGATATTTTAGGATACCATGTTTAGCGCCCTTCTGATGTTCTTTATTTAGCGCTTTACAAATAGACAGAAATATCCATACGTATGCATGCATTTAAGTACATACATACATTCATACATACATACATACATACATACATACTCACTTACATACAGTACATACGTACGTATAAATGCAGTACAGACATGCATACATAGATACATATATAAATACATCATATAGTACATACAGAAATATATACATGCTCTCTTTCAACGAGGGCACATTGATGTTTAACCAGCGCCCCTAACGAGCTCAGCCCTAAAATGAGTACGCTGACCGTACACTATTGGTGAGGAGATCAAGAGACAGAGAAGTGGAGTTGCAAGGGTAAGAATACGAAGTCGGTACACTTTATACCGATGTTTGTCCGTAAAAGTTAGCGTAAGAAGTTCCTACACTTCTATTTTCAAGATCCAGCGATTCCGAACAGGAAGTTAAAATGCCTCAATAATAGGTTAGAATATCCCCCCAAAACAGCCATAGTCAGGTCCCCCAAATTTTAACTTGCACAACAGTTCTTCTTCAGCCAACCAGGAACAACATACAGAATTAAATGACAATGCGACTTCAGTAATGATGAATGTGTTCTTTGAAGCAACATATTTTAACATAATATTTGAGCAAACTTAAAAAAATGAAACATAGGTTACTTCTCTGTTTTCAAGGACTGATTTTCTAGTTATTGACCTGACTGATGATTGATTTTGGCGCGCCATCAGTCGATACTTTGGAAATTGCACGCTTGCGCAATAGAAGTTGCCAATTATTACAATTACAAGGAATTATGTTGGGTTATTGTTTGACCTAGAGTAAACGATATACTTACAGATCCCAAGACACCAGCATCCAAAGAAAACGACTTTAATCAACATCTGACTTACTTTTATCTTTTTACCAACACTTTGTACCATTTCAGCTACAATGCTCTTATGCCGTATGTCCTCTCCCACAGTCTGACCACTTCATTCGACATGAACTGTCTATGGTAAAACCACTTCTACGGTATGACCTATCACTTGTGTTGATACGTTTACACGGTTTCCTAATAAAACTGCGCATAAACATAAACACAATATTTGTTTTCGCTGAATAAGGCGAATATACATCTACTAAATGTTTATAATTCTACTGGCGAGGAACAAAACCATTAGGCCTATGTTTCCGGATACTTGACAGATAATAGAGCTGACAATCATGCTAATGTAGACACGTAGGTCCTCTAGCTAAGTGCAGTGTTAATTATAATCGAACAAGGACGTCTGCATATGGGGTAAGAGGGACATATGCCCCTTCGGAAATCTGAGGTAGAAGTCTTCATAGTCTCCCCACTTTCGACAAAAAAGATATACAATTACAACCTTGATGCGAACAGGGAAACCCTGTTAAAGAAATATTACCCTCCAGAAGTCATATGTTCAACAAAACGAATGGATTAGTAAACGTCAGAGAATAAAAAGGTGATCAGAAGTCTTACAGATAATTAAGAACCTAGAAAAAAACAAAGGTGCAATCAAAAAAGTTTCGGTGATTGTAATTGCGATTGAACATTATTTTAGATAGCGTCACTCTTAAGTTTAAACTATTCATAGGCGTTCTTTGCGCTACAATAAACGACAGTAAATAGAACAGAATATAGAAGAACATAAAAGAACAGATTATATAATAAAATAAGAGAATAGAACAGAACAGAATAGAACAGAATAAACTGGAAAAGAACAGAATATAGCAAAATATGAAAGAACGCAATAGAATAGAACAGAATATAGAAGATCGTAATATAATGAAATAGAACAGAATTGTCATCATCATGATCATACAGAATGTGAAAGAACACAATAGAATAGAGCAGAATATAGAAGATGATAATAGACTGGAATAGAACAGAATCGTCATCATCATGATCACACAGAATGTGAAAGAACACAATAGAATAGAACAGAACATAGAAGATAATAATAATTATAATGGAATAGAACAAAATCGTCATCATCATGATCACACAGAATGTGAAATAACATAATAGAATAGAGCAGAATATAGAAGAAAATAATGGAATAGAACATAACGGAATAGAACAAAACAGAATAGAACAGAATATATAAGAACCTCCTGTCCATGTTTTACGTGTGTGTGAAAATGACTATGGGCTAACTAACAACAGAGTCTGCATTAAGAACTTGAATTTCATCAGTTAACAAAACAATGCACAGGAAACTGGAAGAGTCACCAGTGACGAGCCTACGTTGAGCCTAACCAACGCATTTCCAATGGTGTTCCTTTAGAGGGCCAAGTGAGACCACCCCAAGTTGTTCCACCAATGACGATGGAACCCCTACCTCATAACAAAACGAAGCAGAGTCAGACCATACGATCGCTATAGAAAGCGTCTAGTTACTTTGCTCCACCCCATTCATAAAAACTTACCGACGCCTTGTCATCGTAGGCTAGAAGTGTTCCGGCCTGCACGATGCAGGTTCTGTTACACGTCTGATACGGAATAACCATTCGGGACAATGCGAAAGAAACCTAAACTAGCTTTGCGGATGTGAGGTAGAAACGAAAACACCCAATGTCAGGCAATTATTACGGACAGAGGCGCCGCCAGCGTGACGCACTGGACGCACGTGCGTCCACCCACCAAATCAAATCCATACAAGGATTATAGGCATCGCATCGATATTTTTGACAATTTAACTGTGTAACTTTAGTTTACCATACAGTATGCATAAATAATATCATATGATATCATTATGCATGTGTTATACTGTACTTTTATGAATCACTCTGAGTCATTTTCAGTGTGTGACTATGAGTGGCACACTGGGGACGGGTGTGGATGGGAGGAGACGGGAGGTGTGTGCGTCCAATTTTTTTAAGCCTGGCGGCGCCCCTGATTACGGATAAGTTGTTAATATTACAAGGCAAGTAACCGACCACAATAAATCAATTATGAATCAATTATGAAAATGTTTAGAATACAATTCATAAATAGGGCTGGTTTTTATTTGCTATTACAAATTTAAGTAGACTCAGTTGTGTCTTACTTCATGATTTTCTCTCGATTTTCTCTCGTCTTCTATCTCTGGTTTGTCACCTTAGACCAGGGATGGCGAACCTATGGCACGCGTGCCCAAAGTGGCACGCGTTGAAATTTTGTGGGCACGCGGAATTCAGAGCGTCTCCCAAAATTTAAAACTTAGAAAGGCAAAATCCCTGTAGGAATCGACATTTTGTTTTTTGAAATAGGCCTACTTTATTTTAACACCATTCGAAAACAATCTTTGTAATAATGTATTTAATTCATATTTTGCTACGCTTTGTAGACTGAAACCTACATGAGAAACTAATTATATACTGCGCAAAATTCCGAGGGGCACACGACAGTATTTTTAAAAATGATTTAGCAGCATTTTGGCACGCACCTTAAAAAAGGTTCGCCACCCCTGCCTTAGACACTTAGATTCCTGTCCAATCAATGAGACCTAAACGTCTCAATCAATTCTTTTCAATTCAATCCTGTTAAAAATTCAGTTATATTGTATTCCATCCTGTAATTATTCGATTATGTCCTGTTCTATTGAGTTCTTTCACATTCTGTTCTATTCTGTCATTTACTTTGATATTATGTTCTAGTCAATTATGTTCTTTCATATTCTGTTAGCTTCTAGTCTTTACTGTTCTATTCTGCTGCTTCGATTATTTTTTCTTTATTCTACTTCATTTTCTTCTATATTCTACTCAATCGTGTTCTTCATATTCTGTTCTATTCTGTTCTTTTCTATTCTGTTCTGTTCTATTCAATTGTTTTCTTCTACATTTATGTTCTACTCTGTCTATTCTGTTCCATGTAATTATATTTTATTCTATCATAGACTAGTCTGTTCTGTTCTGCCCTGTTTTATTATACGCAATTTAGAGGTGTATACGCGCCATTCGCTATTCAACTTCACTTTTTTCTATTCATTTACACTCAATCCTTACAAAACTAAGCAATGTGACATCACTTCTCTGTTTTATGTATGTATGCATGCATATATACATATTAGGGGTCAGCCGGGTAGACATTTTCCACCGGGTACCAAATCCGAGTATTTGGATGTACTATTTGCGGATCCGGGTACGAACCGAGTACCATTTGTTCCATATGCGAAGCTTCACATTTTCATGTAATGAAAACTTATCGAAATAAATTTCTATTTTTGTAATAACTCATTAATACATTTTGAATTTTAAAAATAAATAATCAATGAAATGGACTTGACATCTGTTGTGGACTTCCGGTGTTGGTGTTTTTTGTACTTTTCTTTTTCAAAATGAATATGCTAGATGAAGCTCAAAGCTGCTAATTATTATGAGTCTACAAATTCCGGCTAGTGAGGCAAACAAGCAACTATATGTGTGTACAGTATTTGCCGAGGTGAATACTTCCGAATAGTCCCAAAAACGGGATATTCGGCCGAGGCAAATGTCCGAGGCGATTTCCGGCTGACCCCTAATACATATGCACATGGCATGCATACATACATATATATATACATACATACATACATACATACATACATACATACATACATATATATATATACATGCATAAATACATACATATATAAATACATACATACATATATACATACATACATAATGTCATACATACATACATACATGCATACATGCATACATACACACATAAATACATTAATGCAGACGTGAGCCTATATATATTTATTTGCCCTAATTATATGCATGATTGTCTTATACTGATATTCTAACAATGAGATTACTTCTCTACGATTGCCTCTTCAACATTTTCAACTCAAATGTCAAACTTCACAACAGTAAATTTATTTTCAGCATATCTGACTTCATCGAATCCATTGACACAACATCAAACAATGACTTTTCTAGAATGACTAACTGACTTTAGATAAAATCTTATACCATCTCTACATTTAAAACGGGTCTGAACTTTTTCGGAACTGCATGTATGCAGGTCTATGTCATACTATGCTGCACATTTCAAAGTTACCTAAAACTTATCTTCACAGGTTTTGCATATATAAAAATGTGTATAAGGTATATACAGCGTTTCAAGCCTAATGTGCGACGCGCAACTGACTCACGATTCTACAACATGGGCTAAAAGCAGGCTGAGAACCAGATATCGTAAAACAACCAAAAACACGTTACACTATCTGATGTTCTTCTATTTAAAATGTTTTAGCAGTTATATATTTCTTGATTTCATGTCTATCAGCGGCTTTCAAACGGTGGTACGCATACCACTGGTGGTATGCCAGGTGTAGTTTAGTGGTTCGCGAAAAAATAAAAAAAGTAAATTCTCTATGAGTTTATATACCCATCATTCCTTGATTAGCTATGGACTATTGAAGTCACTATTCTACGTCAACCATGCGTTTTTTCCTTAAAACTTCTGAGTTTATGCCCGTCTTTTTTTATTAGCTATTCTACGTCAACCATGCGCTTCCTTTTCGTAACAGTTTTTGATCTCACCTTTGCTGGTGGTAGCCTACACCAACATCGATTTTTTTACCCTGTGGTTCAATACAATAAAGTTTGAAAACCGCTTATGCATATCGTAGATGGTAAATTGGCCAAGCTTCTGAAAGTGATAATAACATCTTCCAAATTAAGACACTTAAAAGGTTGTCGTGAAACAATGGCACAGAGAATCTAAAAAATCACCGTCCTACAAAATACAACATGAAGCAGAAGCTGTCCTTACGACTATGCTAAACAGACATTAAACATTTTTCAGCATCCAAATGACATTCCTGCCATAAAACATAGACATAAAAAATCTCTTTAAAAAATCTGATTTGTACAACTACCAAATGCACGTTGCATCTATCTGATATACTTCTATTCAAAAATGTTTTCGCGCTGATATAGCTTTCGATTTCATGTAGCCTGTATCATAGATGGTATATATTTCCAAGCTCCTGACTATTATCAACATTTCCTTCAACGATAAGACAGATTCCTAATTAAAACACCTAAAAGAGTGCCATAAAACATCGACACAGAAAATTTAAATAGATCATAGTTCTACAAAATACAACATTAAGCTGTCCTCATAGACTACGCTAAACAGACATTAAAAAGAGAAAACACAAATGACCAGCTATTCCACTAACAAGCAAAGAAAAAAGTTGCCTTTTCAATCATTCTGCAGAAGAAACGAGGATTACAAGTTACATTGTTCTAGTTGATCATTTCGTAGTATGAGCCTCCAACTAGAGGGTAATACAGAAAAGGAGAGGCCGGCATACCAGGCTGAGCCTGGAGGGTGCACTTACAGGGTTCGCCAGGAAACATCGGGGGTTCGAAGCAGAAGACCGTGCACCTGGGGTTTGATAGGCAACTCGCTGCACAGAACGTAGTACTGCACCGTGGATTCGGTATCGTTTCGAGGATACAACCAAGGACGCATTGATCTGTCAGAAGTTTACGTACAAGGATCTCTTGATCAGTGGCTTTGCGAGTCAGCGCTGGAAACAAACAGAAGGTATAATATTTCAAATGCAATTTGACGAAATTAAACTTATCATACGCTTTTCTGCTGTCTCAAAACACGCTGTGATGATGAGATTATAAACAGTGTTCAGTAACTGTTTTCATCTCATTCACCATTAACATCATCATTGACATCAACAACATTAAGCGCATCATCATTAGCATCAACTTTTCTGTTGCCATAATTTATATTGATCGTGTTTTGCCTCATTTTTCATCTGCAGTTTGTTGCCTATGTATGTATTTATGTGAACATTTGCTATAACGCTTTCATATGCTAAAGCGAACAGTACTCGGATAGGCGCGGTCAATTCGGCGCCGGTCAATTCGGACGTCATCACTGGCGAGCACCGACAGTCACGTAGAGCCCGATCGTCGGATTCCCATCCAGCGTTCATAGTAGTTTCCTCATCTTCCGCTCGATAATTCTTATATTTCTAGTACAGTGACTCTGCGTGTTTTTCCTAATTTCGGCATCATTTCCTGTGTATGCTTGTACGAATTTTCGTCAACATGATCTTCATAAGCTCACATTTCACATGGGGGGGGGGTCCTGCCTAGCGAGATTAGTTACCCCTTTAGGGGTGCCATAACAATTCGGCGCCGGTCAATTCGGCGTCGGTCAATTCGGCACCGGTCAATTCGGCGACGGTCAATTGGGCGCGGTCAATTGGGCACCGGTCAATTCGGCGCATGGTCAATTCGGCGCCGGTCAATTCGGCGCCTTTTGTTAACGCTTCTATTTCTACCGACATTTCGTCTGTTATGACTTTCCTTGATCCCGCTTCCAGTTCAAGTTATATTTAAATCGTTGATCCCACTTCTAGTTTAGTTTATATTTCAATCTTTCATCCAGGTTCTACTATTAACTACCATTTAATCTAATTGTTAATTGGAAGATGGCAACAGGTGTGAAATTGTTTGAAGTTTATAATTTCAACATCTGCGCGTTTTGTTGAAAGATTGAAATTTAACTAAAACTAGAAGCGGGATGAACGATCAAACTATAAACTAACCTAGAAGCGGGATCAACGATTAAAATATAATTAAACTAGAAGCGGGATCAAGGAAAGTCATAGCAGACAAATGTTGGTAGAAACAGAAGCGTTTACAAAAGGCGCCGAAGTGACCGGCGCCGAATTGACCATGCGCCGAATTTACCGGCGCCGAATTGACCGCGCCCAATTGACTGGCGCCGAATTGACCGGCGCCGAATTGACCGGTCATCCCTTTAGGTTCCCCTATGTAACCAGAGACTTTATTATTTGTGTACTTCATGTTAATTGCTTATTCTCCTTTGCAATGGTTACCGAATAAACTGACTGACTAACTGACTGATTGATTGATTGATTGATTGATAGATTGATTGATTGATTGATACCTCGCCACAATTGTGTTTGCGACTGGTGCATAGTGATTTGTGATTGGTGATGATTGCCTATTTAAGGAGTGATTTTAATTAAACGGATTTTTAATGAATTTGATTTTGATTAACAATTTTACCTCACTTAAATCAGCAGGTACACGAAATAAACAAATCTACCAAAGTGACAAACAACAAAAGATCGATTGTCAGAGGATAAAACTCCACTAATGTTAAAACTCAACAAAACATCGATCATTTACATTCGCCCTTTTAAACATGCGCCCTTTTGCTTTTCGCCCTTTTGATCACGCGCCTTATTTATCATTCGCTTCATTGATTTTCGCCCTTTTGATTTCGCCCTTTTGATTTCGCCCTTTTGATTTTCGCCCCTTTGATAATAAACCCATTAACACAACCATCGTGACGAACAGTCCGTGACGAATAGACCCGAGTTGAGTTTTATCCTCTGACGAATCGTCCTGGGCCGAATCGTCCTGGGACGAATCGTCCTGGGACGAAACGTCCTCGGGACGAATCGTCCGGGGACGAATCGTCCGGGACGAATCGTCCGGGGACGAAACGTCCCCAAATCCGATAATTCAACACGGATGACTATTCAAGTTATCCACTCGAAGCTTGCAAATGATGAAATTTCTCTTCTTACAGACATTGACACCATTAAATGAGAAACGTCATCAGAGGTGCTGTCAAAACTAGCCAAAATCTTTGCTTAGTTTTGACAGCGCCTCCGATGACGTTTCTCTTTTAGTGGTGCTATAAAAATTTCTAAAAGTTCTAAATGCAATTTATTGCAATTGCAATTCTTGCCTTTTATTAACACCAACAACAGTATCACCAACACAACACTACCACTACCGTTATATTCATCATCATTATCATCAGTATAGACCTAATCATTATTGACCAATAACCATTAGCAAAGTTATTTACTCCGTTCGTCAGTAACTCATTATCATCACCATCATCGCCTTCATTATCAGCACTATCATCTTTACCTTCATCATTATCGTTGTTGTCATAATAATCATCATAATCATCATCATCATCATCATCATCGTCATCATCATACCTATCATCATTGTCATCATTGATATCGTCTCTTCAAATCATCACCAGTGTCATCGTTAGTCTTTATCATCATTACCATCATCGCCACAGTTATTCTGTTCGTTTAGGTCGTTATAACTCTGAATAATCAACGTTTATATCGGTCACCTGTGAGACCAACAAAGTATCCATGTTGGACGGTCAACGATCCAGTGTAAAATACCGTGAGGTTGTCAACGACGAGAGGCTCATTCTCGTAATGGATTGCCAAGGTGTTCTCTCCGACGACGTCTCCCCAACCTACGGCTAACATTCCATCGAACCAAGAGACCCAGTGTCTTCCCGATGCACTGGGCGCATCGAACCACGAAGGTAAAAGATTGTAGAGTACGTAGGTTCCATTTCTGCAACAGCAATTCTAACTGTGAATGTAATCACAGGTTGTGTATAATTATGGTCTCTTAAAGAGAGAATAGTCAGAGACGCTCAAGGCCAGATAGCTCTAAACAATGGTTCAAAAATTATACTGAATCAAACAATCAAACGCAATATTATATGTTCATTAACTAAGTGTTAGGGGCACAGCAGTTGCAGAAATTAAATAAATAAATTATTCATTGAATCGTTAGATTACAATCCAATGGCGCTAACGCTAGACCACTATGTCGCTGGATGATATTGAAAGTACCTAAACATGTTTATGTCTGAGCCATATTGAAATCCGTAGATGACAAAGGGAATCCCATTGACGTAGAAATCCAGTTCCACCAGGTTGGTGTAGGTGGTTGTGTATAGATGAACGGAGGCTCTTTCCTCGAATGAGATTTCTAGAGTTCTGTTAACGATGCTATTCGACGTGAAAACAAAATCTGAAATACGTTTATGAAATGGATCTCAATCTTGTTAATAGTCATTTTTAAACCCGTTCTTTCTTTGTGCATAATTCATTCATTTTTTTTCTTTCGTTGATTCATTCATTTTTTTGAATCAAGATATCGGAAGGACGTAAGTGAAATACCACCATTAATTCGGCAACTACCCAGCCTACGATCGTTTAAGCAAAAGCTACGGTCTTCCATGTTCGTGGGGCACTAATCGTAATCGTAATAGTAATCGTAATCTCCAATTATTTTCTAAGGCGCCACTGTAAAGCTGAGCGCAAGGCACCAGCTTATTCACGAGCGCTGTGACGTATCCGAGGGGTTGTCCAGAGATCGATGTCCGTTGGTGTTTCGAGTCCGATTTCCAGAGAGACCAGGGTGAGACATAGCAGCTGTTACGGAGGGTTTCGTTGACGATGAGAAGGCTTGGAAGGCAAAGGATCAGATGGATCAGGGTAGGAATTCTTGAAGAGATGAGTCTTTAATTTGGAGTGGGGTGGGGTGATGTATAGAGGAGCCCGAGGTAGATGACGGTGATTGAGTGGCGGTATTGGTGGAGTAACTGAAGAAATGCGGAAGTAACTGAGAAAATGCTAACACCATCACAGTTTAATCAACTCAAATACAATGAGCGTACACAGGTATACTCTCAAGATGAGCTTTCGAGTCCTTAGCTATGTATAAGTTAACATTACATACCTAATGATTTGCTATCGAATCTTTAGTTTAGTGTAATGCTACCATTGCATATCTAGTTATTTAAGCATTTTGTCAAGTATAAAGTTACCATTGCCTATTTAATGATGTGAGATCGGCTGCCTGTCAACAAATTGTATTACAACCAAGGTGGTCCCTTTTGGCTCTCCTGTGTAGCCAGAATATGTTAACTGATTATAAACACTATATGCCTTCTTTATTCTTGCAATGCTTGGTTACCGAAATAAAAAATACAATACAAATTATGATTCTATGCAGGTGATAACGTAATAAAAGATAAAAAATTCTTGCCTTTACAAGTACCATTGTCATAATCTGAAAGAAACAAAGAAGACTTGCATTATCTAATTAACTTCTAAAGCGCCGTTATCACAATGTCCACAGTGCCAGTCGATGGTCACTATGCAACACTTACCAAGTCAACAAAGTCACAAAGCAATATGAATCTCTTAAGCACAAGTAAGCTTAGACCACATTCCTCATACTCGATACAGCTAACTCCAGGAACTGAGAACATGATGTCATCTGTTAACTCTGGATTGGAAGTCAATGGCTGGGTACTGCATGTCTGCCGGGGGTACAACCATTGCTTATTCAAGAAGTGAATTCGGGTGATTGGAACTCACGAGACGCAGGCTGAACAGAAGAGTTCGATTATAGGTAAACTTCCATGCGACTCATGTCTATTTTTCAAGGATTTTTGATACAAAATTCAAGATTGAGATGGGTGTGTAACTTGACATCCGAATCCCGAAGTTCGCTTCCCCGTGGTTTTGTTTTGCTGGCTTGAGCGATGTAGCATTTGGCGCTGTAGAAATCCGCAAATCACAAGATTATAATTACGATTACCTAGAACATCTTTCTTGCCATTTCCGATTTTTGGTTGAGGAACATCACCTGAAAATGACGACAGCGAAAAAGAATACATGCTCATGAATAATGAATTAACAAGATCATGTAACCAATTATGAACTTGTAAAAGATTGCAACTATGATCAGTTAAGAAAAAAGAATTTTTTTATTTTTCTTGTCAGAGCTAAGGGAAACCCCTACTACTCGTTCACAATATAAATCCCAGTGAAGATACGCTTTAACCACACGCCTTGTTTCTCGCCAGAAATCATTCTTTCTCCAATTCTGCCCTTCTCAAAATAATAATGTATATATATATATATATATATATATATATATATATATATATATACGATTACCTAGAACATCTTTCTTGCCATTTCCGATTTACCTAGAAAATATATATATCTATATCAATAAAGCGAGAATTCTGTCTGTCTGTCTGTCTGTCTCTCTGTCTGTTTGACCGGGCTTAACTTCTACAATTTTGCAGCTTTTCACTCGAAACCTTCACTACTGTGTCGGTCTCGACACCGGACACCCAGTGCAGGGGTTCGCTTACCCCCTTTTCACCGCTAACATGGTGAAAATCCCCCAAAACTCTACCCAACCGACCGTCCCTGACGCTCCAGCGCGAAGCGCTTCTATTTATGTCGCCGGTATTCCCCAACGTCATTTATAATACGCATTACGACGAGCGGTTCTATTTATGGCGCGGGTATTCCCCAACGTCATTATTAATCCGCATAAAGACGTTGTTTACTTTCGCACAAAATTTAATTACGATCGATTCGAACTATATTCGTCGTTTTACAGCAAAATTGTATCTTCAAACACTCTTCTTTAGTAAGGGCAGTGAGGGCTAGATTTATGGCGTTTAATAATGCGCATAAACACGTTGTTTACTTTCGCCCAAAATTTAATTACGATCGATTCGAACTATATTCATCGTCTTACAGCAAAATTGTATGTAAATTTCTTGCTTATTCGCTACAGGGATTGAAACTTATAACCCCCGGCCACGCCCGGTAAAGAAGCAGTCAGTCCACGGGAGACTGCGAAGCAGTCTGCCGACTGCGAAACAGTCGTCGCCAGAGGGCGACTGCGAAGCAGTCAGTCCACGCGTAGACTGCGAAGCAGTCTCCCCCACAGGTCGCCTAAATTTCTTCCTTATTCGCTACACGGATTTAAACTTATACCTAAATTTCTTGCTTATTCGCGACAGGGATTGAAACTTATTTAAACGGATTTAAACTTATACTTAAATTTCTTGCTTATTCGCTACAGGGATTGAAACTTATAACCCCGGGCAACGCCCGGTAAAGAAGCAGTCAGTCGGTCCACGGGAGCAGTCTCCCCGACTGCGAAGCAGTCGTCGCCAGAGGGCGACTGCAAAGCAGTCAGTCCACGCGTAGACTGCGAAGCAGTCTCCCCACAGGTTGCCTAAATTTCTTCCTTATTCGCTACACGGATTTAAACTTATACCTAAATTTCTTGCTTATTTGCTACAGGGATTGAAACTTATAACCCCGGGCAACGCCGGGTAAACCTGCTAGTATATCTATATAATAAAGCGAGAATTCTGTCTGTCTGTCTCTCTGTCTGTTTGACCGGGCTTAACTTCTACAATTTTGCACCTTTTCACTCGAAACCTTCACTACTGTGTCGGTCTCGACACCGGACACCCAGTGCAGGGGTTCGTTTACCCCCTTTTCACCGCTAACATGGTGAAAATCCCCCAAAACTCTACCCAACCGACCGTCCACGACGACCCAGCGCGAAGCGCTTCTATTTATGTCGCCGGTATTCCCCAACATCATTTATATTACGCATTACGACCAACGACCTATTATATAAAATTATAACGATTACGACAAGCGGTTCTATTTATGGCGCGGGTATTCCCAAACGTCATTAATAATCTGCATAAACACGTTGTTTACTTTCGCACAAAATTTAATTACGATCGATTCGAACTATATTCGTAGTTTTACAGCAAAATTGTATCTTCAAACAATCTTCTTTACTAAGGGCAGTGAGGGCTAGATTTCTCGCGTTTTCTTGAACCCGCCAACGCCGGTGTCACGAAATAGAGTATCCCCCATACATGCGTATCCCCCGTAGCGAAATGGAGTATTCGGTTTAATTTGCATTTTTGGCGGTTTCTAAGTGTATTCAGTCGTACTGTTTGGATTTATTGCACACATAAAATTTTTGAATTGCGTATCTTTAGTTTGTACGTCGACCTGAAATCAATTTACTTTGTTTTTGGTGATTTTGACTGGAATTTCGTCGAGGCTATCGTGATGCGTATGACGAGGGGGGATAGAATGGTTCATCCCACCGGATACTCTCAACCGGTTTATTCCATCCGGGGGGGAATACGCTTTAGGGGTGATAGAATATCTCGGGACACCGGCTTCACCCTCTTCGACTGCGAAGCAGTCAGTCCACGGGAGACTGCGTAACAGTGTCCCCGACTGCGAAGCAGTCGTAGCCAGAGGGCGACTGCGAAGCAGTCAGTCTACGCCTAGACTGCGAAGCAGTCTCCCCCACAGGTCGCCTAAATTTCTTCCTTATTCGCTACACGGATTTAAACTTATACCTAAATTTGTTGCTTATTCGCTACAGGGATTGAAACTTATAACCCCGGGCAACGCCGGGTAAACCAGCTTTACTTATACCTAAACTTGTTGCTTATTCGCTACAGGGATTGAAACTTATAACCCCGGGCAACGCCGGGTAAACCTGCTAGTATATATATATATATATATACATATACATATACATATATATATATATATATATATATATATATATATATATATATATATATATATATATATATATATATATATATATATATATATATATATATATATATATATATATATATATATATATATATATATATATATATATATATATATATATATATATATATATATATATATAGGCACCGCGTCTTTAGCGCGCACGACAAATGCGCGCCGTCAATTGCGCGCCGTCAATTGCGCGCAACGACAATAGCGCGCAAGACAAATGCGCGCCGTCAATTGCGCGCATACATCGAGACGTTGAATTATTGTGTGAGACGTAGAGACATAAGAAACGAGAGAACTCTTTGTGTAGTTGATAAGACAAAACCATGTAAAACGGAAAAAACGTATGTAATATTACAATCATGGTGGCAAATGGTTTGAAGTTTAGGCCCTATCATTCAAGTGGACAATAAGTATAGTCTATACTGCGCAATTGACGGCGCGCATTTGACGGGCATTTTTTGCAGCGCGCAATTGACGGCGCGCAATTGACGGCGCGTAAATTGTCGTGCGCGCAAATGACGGGACACCCATCTCTACAACATCGTGTTCGTGTCTGTCATCGGTCGACCGAGTAACGTTGCACATGTATGTATGTATGTATGTATGTATGTATGTATGTATGTATGTATGTATGTATGTATGTATGTGTGTATGTATGTATGTATGTATGTATGTAGGTAGGTATGACATTGTACGTATGTATGTATGTATGTATGTATGTATGTATGTATGTATGTATGTATGACATTGTAGGTATGCATGTATACATCTATACAAAAGGAATCGATCCTCTTTAGAGAGTTACAAAAGTGAATATCTTAGAAATTAGCCAAGAACATCAGCATACTAGTTGTGTCAAAAAATGGCTTACTTGCTTACTTAATTTACCTAATTTTTTCAAATGCTCATTCGCGAATGATCTTATAATAGCGCCCTTTATGTACTTTCAAAGCGGCTGGAAACGAACTATTACCGATTGGTTGGTCGCGCGGAATCTTCCAGGTAACAGATTGAAAGGAATTGACTGCAACCGTCGACAGATTGGCGATCATGGATGTATCTGGATACCTCATGAAGAAGTTGTGTCCTGGAATGCTTCCCCTTCCAATGTTCAGCACACCTTCTGTCCATGAAACCCAGAACCACACAGCTGTTGCATTTACAATGTTGAACAGTGGTTCATCGGTCAGGATCCTAATGGCGAAATATTTGCCGGTTGTATGGTTTCTGCGGTTTGAAGAACAACGGATTGTGATAATTTCTCCTCAAATGTGATTTTTAATATAATAATTATTTTAATTTAGTATTATTATTCTTGCTATTATAAATTTAGGGAAAAAAAATTCACAACGGCGACAAACCCACTACAGGTAATAAAAATGGCAGCACTAATAATAATTATCATTCTACTAATAATGATTATAATAGGGCCCATTCCAGACATATCTGTTTCTAAATAAAATTGAAGTTCTTGAGGGATCCTTTTAACCTCGGGCCATTAAAATCAAAACAAAGAACTAATAATAATGATAACGATAATAATTATTTCAGCTATTGTTATCATAGAAGTCACTAATATTACGACTGTTACTATTATTTGTTTACCTTTATAATCGTAAATAAGTAAGTAAGTAAATATATTATTTATTACACCATTAGCAAACGCCCAATGGGACAGTAGCTAGAAGCATTGATTATAAAACATAGAAGTATTAAAATGGAAACAAAAATTATAAAATAAGTAATTGCCAGTGTAATATTGTAATTGCAAATTTTAATAGCATCACTTCAAGGAATGCAAGTCAGAGACGCTACGGACTCTACAAAACACAACCGCGATCAAATAGAATGGTTTTCCAGGGCTTACGGAATTGAGGCATAGAAAAAGAAGCTTCAGTCGCAGATTTAAGGTCGCCTATTCCAAAAAGATGGGGCACAATCAGAAAAACTTCCACGCTGGCCGCGGAAGTACAGGAGTAGATAGGGAAGTACTGATACTGGGACAATGGGCAGTGGGCGGGGCTTAGGGTATTGTCCTAGTACCGGCTCTAAGGCAGGGTGGGCGGGGCTTAGGGGTTTGTCCTAGAAACGTCGCTTTGTGATTGGTGCGTGGCTTATGGGTATTGTAACTTCGCTTTGTGATTGGTCTAGCCTAATACAGGCTCCAAGGTGGAGTGGGCGACCATTAGGCTAGGGCGCCCACCTAAATGATTGACACATAGGTGGTAACAGACATACAAACGGCCATATACGCTTAAGTGTTTCCTATTGTTCAATGTCAAACTTTACCTTTTAGTGCATAAATTTATTCCATTAACCCAATCTTTAAATGGACGCCTTAGGTAATAACTGCAAATATTTCAACCCATCGTTGACAGCTTTCTATTGACAGTGTCATAACAAACTTTATCCCATTCAAATTGACCAAGCGTTTGCCCAACGCATAAATTTAACTGTCCAGACTGTTTGTTTAATCAGATTCCCCTCTGAGCTGTCATCATTTCAACACACACACATACATACATACGCACACACACACATACATACATACACACCTGTTCCAAATTACAGGTATATTCGCTGGCCATGCTGTTCACTTGATTTAATATTGTTTAGCGCTATATTACATGTACATCCTTCCCAAATAAACCCAACTATAAACGTTTAGTCAAGAAATAATGGTCAATCGGAAATTTTGTCAAGTTGTACTAAATAAAAGTTTTTTTAACTGCAAATCTTTCAACTCAAAGTAAACTGTAGTAAGAATTCTGAAGAGAGACGGATAAATTGATTCAGCCACTTTGAAATTCTGACGCCTAGTTGTGTGCGTGTATAATTGCAAATCCTCGGGCAGTCAGTGATTGTTAGAACAATTTGGCAGATTGAGCGCTTTGACATGACTGTAGAGATATAGCGCTTGCAAACTGACTGCTCATATCCAAATTCTCATTCGGACTCTTGCTAACTTTGGTGGTTTGTAGTTGAAAAGTTGGGATTTTACGTTTTAAGCTGTGCAATAGTAACAACTCTGCAGTGGATTTTAATTCGTTTAAAGGAATTTTGAATGCAAACTCGACTGAGTATGGTAGAGCGTTACAGCTGGTTCCCATTTCCATTATTACATTTCTGTAATATCAAATTCGACTAACTTGCGACTTTTCTGATATCTTCCCCTTTACCTAACGGTTTTAGAGTTCTCTCTTCAGAATTCTTACTACAGTTTACTTTTCTTTTAGTTATTGGTTTTCATATTTCTTAATGTGCTAAGCACATATTCAAATTCTAAGTTCATATGACTTTTCAACATGCAAGTGCTAACTCACTAACTTTGGCAGCGTGTAAGTTTGCAATTGAATAAAGTTTGTTATGGCACTGTCAATAGAAAGCTGTCAACGTTGAGTTGAAAGATTTGCAGTTAAAAAAACTTTTATTTAGTACAACTTGACAAAATTACCGATTGACCATTATTTCTTGACTAAACGTTTATAGTTGGGTTTATTTGGGAAGGATGTATATGTAATATAGCGCTAAACAATATTAAATCAAATGAGCAGCATGGCCAGCGAATATACCTGTAATTTGGAACAGGTGTGTATGTATGTATGTGTGTGTGTGCGTATGTATGTATGTGTGTGTGTTGAAATGATGACAGCTCAGAGGGGAATCTGATTAAACAAACAGTCTGGACAGTTAAATTTATGCGTTGGGCAAACGCTTGGTCAATTTGAATGGGATAAAGTTTGTTATGACACTGTCAATAGAAAGCTGTCAACGATGGGTTGAAATATTTGCAGTTATTACCTAAGGCGTCCATTTAAAGATTGGGTTAATGGAATAAATTTATGCACTAAAAGGTAAAGTTTGACATTGAACAATAGGAAACACTTAAGAGTATATGGCCGTTTGTATGTCTGTTACCACCTATGTGTCAATCATTTAGGTGGGCGCCCTAGCCTAATGTTCGCCCACTCCACCTTGGAGCCTGTATTAGGCTATACCAATCACAAAGCGAAGTTACAATACCCATAAGCCACGCACCAATCACAAAGCGACGTTTCTAGGACAAACCCCTAAGCCCCGCCCACCCTGCCTTAGAGCCGGTACTAGGACAATACCCTAAGCCCCGCCCACCGCCCATTGTCCCAGTATCAGTACTTCCCTATCTACTTACAGGGCAGAGGGAAAACCAAACCACCAAGCGAGGAATTCTGCGGTCAGTGATGGAAGATATTGAGCCGCATAACCCCCTAAGATAAGATTGGTCACAGCCTGCAACGCAATAATGCATGAGCATCAGGATGTTAAATTTCAATGCGTTTTCGCATGGGTTACCAGCGAAGTGCTGGTAATATTATTATTATTATTATTACAATTAGTAATATTACTATTATTATTATTATTATTCAGTCTTGTTCTCCTCGTTCTACTCGAGACCAAGGTCTTGGTCTCGAGTCAAAAATACTCGAGACCAAGGTCTTGGTCTCGAGTGCACTCGAGTTCGTTTTCAAAAGTCTTGGTCTTGGTTTTGGTGGTGAGACCAAACGTCTTGGTCTTGGTCTTGATGTTCAAGGTCTTGGTCTTGGTCTTGCAAGACCAAGACCAAGACTTTTGTCAGCATGAACAGTCATTTAACAAAAGGCAAGAATTTTAAAAATTTATCGAATGATTACTAATACAATTGCTTTTCTATTTGCACGGTGTGAATGAGGCTCTACTGTTGTTTTTGGACAATTATTTTTGACTTCCGGTGATTTACCATAGAATGATTTCAAAACAGACACACAATTTTTACATCTGGTGCTTGAAAAGCTGCTGTGTGTGCCAGCAATTTCAGCACATGTAGATCGTATTTTTGACATGGCAGAATTTTTATGAGGGTCCACAGGTCACATCTTGGTCAGAAAATTCTGAACGAATTGGTTTTTCTAAAACGCAACAGGCATATGGAGTAATATTTTGCATGAAGGACTTTTGTAAAGACGAATTCGAAATTCTGTGCAGTTGCATTTAGAGTTTTTTTGCTTGAATAAAATAAAAGACTCATGTTTTCATTAAAATAGCGAATAAATTCGACTTGAATTTTTTTAGTAAGAAATTGATATGATATATGATTGTGATTTTTTTAGGTCTCGGTCTTGAGGTTCAAAGTCTTCGTCTTGGTCTTGAGGTTCAAAGTCTTCGTCTTGGTCTTGAGGTTCAAAGTCTTCGTCTTGGTCTTGGTCTTGAGGTTCAAAGTCTTGGTCTTGAGGTTCAAAGTCTTGGTCTTGGTCTTGGTCTTAAGGTTAAAGGTCTTGACAACAAAACTGTTATTACTACTACTACTACTACTACTACTACTACTACTACTACTACTACTACTACTACTACTACTACTACTACTACTCAGTGTGATTCTCCTTACAGATTTTATTTTAGTTATAGTTACAGTTATAGTTAGTGATTTTTCATTTTAGTTATAGTTACAGTTATAGTTAGTATTATTTTTTAGTTATAGTTACAGTTATAGTTAATGATTTTTCATTTTAGTTATAGTTACAGTTATAGTTAGTATTATTTTTTAGTTATAGTTACTGGAGTTTTATTTTGGTTAGTACATATAGTTACAACTGGCTCCAATGGCGCTCCACCTGGTCCCTATGGGATCATCGTTTAATTATGTCAACAAATTTTAGGCAGTCTTTGATCTCCTCCCCTTGTCAACAACTGTCAAACATTCAAGGACCCCCTAACAAAATTATGTCAAAGAAAAATGACACAAGCATTAGAAGGATTACCCCACCCCAGAAAATTTCTATGACTCTAGCAAAAAATTTATGCAAAACACTGAAATTGCCGAAAAAATATTGTTATTCAGATTTGAATTGATACTAAATGGCTAGGCCTACAGTACATGTAGAATCACTGTCTGTCACAGATAGTTAGCCTAATGGATTTTTCCATTCAAAAATACAATCTCGTTTTCTTTTAAATGTGTAGGCTATTTAATTTGATTTTTATTGTGGTGATTTTGGATGACCCCTATGCTTGGTTGTGTGCCGGTATAACTTTAGCCTGTACGTGTCTGCTATGATGCATGCAGTAGGCCTGTCTTTGGCTAGGCGCAAGCTCCGCCCCTTTTCCTATGCTCCTACAGTCTTGAGTAATGGGCATCATGAATTAGGCTCCACCCACTTCCTATGTTCTGTAATGGCCGTGCAATTAGTTATAGGCGTAGTATACCCTGACTGGCGGCCAGGGCGTCGCTGATTGGCGGATGGGCTGACTGGGCCAGGCTGGCGCCTATAAAAGGGCGTGTGTACAGGCGTCGGGGCCTGTTGTCAATCGGACCTGTTGTCTATAGGAGCTGTCGAATGTATTGTGTTGCAGCATAGGGACCGGATTCAGGGAGAGGTCAGTTCGGTCGATTACCAATTATCACGGAGCTGATTATTAATTCGATCATCACTTTGGATCTAATTCGATTACCACAGCGGATATACTTCGATTATCATTTGGAATTATTATATGCTGGATTTGAAAGTACAGTCCGGCGAGAAGTCAATCGTTGTCATCGTGAGTCACTATTTCGCTGATTATTACTTCGATCATTACTTTGGATCTAATTCGATTACCACAGCGGATATACTTCGATTATCATTTGGAATTATTATATGCTGGATTTGAAAGTACAGTCCGGCCGGAAGTCAATTGTCACTCCGTGTGGTGTTATTCGATGGATTATCGTCTTGGTTCTCAAGTGGGTTCACTTGGAAGATAATTACTTTACACGTGATACTGAAAGAACGCGATTCGGGCCCATAGGAGCCTGTAATTGACATACAATTGCGGAGTATATCTCGTTTGAACAGTTGGTCGATGAAAAGGGAATATACGATCAAGATTTCCTTGTTTGTGTTTCTGGTAACTTTTCTGGCTAGTCTAGCAGAACGAACCCTTGGCCTGGAATAGCATAAAACTCGGCACCCAAACCGTTACAAATTGGTACCCGGAAGTGTGGTTTGAAAGTGGTGAGAAAGAAGGCTGAAAACAAAGAAATTACTCTGATCATCGGAAATGGCCAACACTGACGGAGATAACACAATTGTATATACTCTGATGGAATTCGAAGAAGATGCATGGACTGGCAAACCCGTTTCTTCGACGCCGGTAGTGAAGGAGTCAAAGAAAGCAGTGGAAAGAAGCAAGTTGGATCGTGGTGGTCTGCTTGAGGGCATTGATTTTGATGCTCCTAATTCTTCGGCGATGGCTGGCTATGAAAAGAGTAAGAAGTCAGATATGAAAGAAACAGTTTCAGAACCACGGCTGTTGGAAAAGATTGGTAACACGCTTAGTCAAAAGAAACATTACATGAAGCCCGGAAAATTCGATGGCACAAGCTCATTGGAATCTTTTCTACACCAGTTTGAAGTCTGTGCGCGACATTACCAATGGTCGGGCAGTGATAAAGTCGATTTCCTTCGATGCGCTCTTGACAAGGCTGCAACACAATTATTGTGGGATTTCGGAGCAAGATCGGATATTACGTATGAACAGCTGGTGGAAAGATTGCGACAAAGGTACGGAACAGAGGGACAGGCTGAAACATTTAGAGCCCAGCTCTATTATCGTCGGCAGCGTCAGGACGAAAGCCTGAGCGATTTGTTGCATGATATCAGACGTTTGGTCGTGTTAGCCTACCCTGTGCCGTCTAGTGAAACCACCGAAATTGTTGCTCGTGATGCGTTCTTGGAAGCTATCAGAGATAGAGAACTCTCACTCAAGGTCAGAGAACGTGAGCCCAAGACCATTGATGAAGCTTATCGGATGGCTTTACGTTTGGGAGCTTATCAACAGATGGCTGATGTGGATGACCGACGGAAGCCGTATAACCGAGTCCGTGGAACTCGTGAGGTGGATAACAACGGACAGTTACAATTACAAATGGATAGCTTCATTGCTGCTCAAAGACAATGGCAACAAGACTTGGAGGAGAAAATATTTCAACGTCTGGAGGATTTACAAAGAACATCATCATCCGTGCCAGAAACGAAGATGACGGCTAACCGCTCCGTTGGTCGCGGAGATAGCATGAAATGCTACAACTGTGGGCGACCTGGTCATATAGCCCGCCGTTGCCGACAGCCTCGACAGTCCTCCGCTCAGTCAGTGGATAGCCCTATGCAAGACCCAGCAGCTTTGCAGGGAGACGGTAATGTAGTAACCAATCATACTACTCGCGAGCCTTCTCTTGTCTTGACCAATAATGCTATCTATATCCGTGCAATGCTTAATGAGAGATCTAGACTGCATCTCATTGATACTGGTTCTGAAGTAAGTTTGGTGCCCTCTCGGTATGTTGCAGGCTTAACACTTCAGCCTTCCTCGCGCATTCTTTTGGCTGCTAATGGTACTCGGATCCGTGTGCTAGGGGAAGTAGTTGTCCCTCTACAGATTCAGCGTGGCTGCACACTCACCACTAGGTTTCTGGTTTCTGATCAAATCTATGAGCCTCTTCTTGGCATGGATTGGCTACGTGAACATCGTTGCCGTATTGGGTTTGGATCGGGTGCCCTCTTTGTGGGTCGGCGTCGTATCCCACTAGTGAAAGGGAATGGTGCTACGTGGTGTCGTAGGGTTGTAGTCGCTGAAGAAGTGGTAGTTTCCCCTCGGTCCGAATGTGAGGTTCCGTCCAGAATGTTATATGGAGATTTAAAGACGACGGCAGCAGCGTGGATGACTGAGACTGGAGAAGTCTTACCAGGTGTACACGTAGCGCGAGTAGTTTTAGCGGATAATGCTAACTTAGCTCGAGTTAGGGTTTTGAATTTAGGAGAGCAGCCAGTCAAACTGCTCGAAGGTCAGTTGATTGGTGGGCTGAAACCCGTACAGGTAACCGGTGAGGAGGAGAACATGTCGAGCAAAGAGGTATCAATCGAGGATCCGGTACTGTACGGATTATTAGAGGATCTACCCGAAGACGTGCCACTTGAGGCGAAGGATCGATTGAAGGAACTCTTAGAGGAGTACAAACAAGTGTTTTCAGTTGACGATAATGATTCAGGGAGAACTACTATTTGTGAGCACCGAATAGAAACCGGAAATGAACGCCCAGTCAAACAACCTTTGCGCAGACAGCCTCTAGCGTATAAGAGCGCCATCGATCAACAACTAGACAAGATGTTAGCTGCGGGCATAGTAGAACCGACGGTGAGTGAGTGGGCTGCCAATGTAGTTTTGGCAAAGAAGAAAGATGGTACCCTTAGGTTTTGTATTGATTACCGTCAGCTTAACGACAAAACTAAAAAGGATTCCTATCCCCTGCCTCGCATTGACGAGTGTCTTGATGCTTTGCAGGGGGCAGGTTGGTTCAGTACACTAGACCTGCGCAGCGGATATCATCAGGTGGCCATGCATTCCGGAGACTCGGACAAAACAGCTTTCGTTACCCGGAGGGGCACCTTTAAGTGGACAGTCCTTCCGTTTGGCCTGTGCAACGCACCTGCCACTTTTCAGAGGCTCATGGATATAGTCATGTCGGGTTTAAATTTTGAAACTTGTCTGGTTTACCTTGACGATGTCATTGTGTTCGGAGGATCTTGGGAGGAGCATTTGGAACGACTAGGGTTAGTATTTCGACGGTTGAAGACGGCCAATTTAAAGCTGAAACCTAGTAAATGCCACTTGTTGAGACGTACGGTCGGTTTCCTGGGACATGTTGTATCCGAAAAGGGAATTTCGGTGGACCCGTCCAAGGTGGAGGAGGTTGTTGACTGGCCCATCCCCGATAAACTGAGGGACGTACGAGCATTTGTTGGTCTCTGCGCTTACTATAGGAAGTTCATACCGAAGTTCTCCTGTGTAGCAGCTCCTCTTTTCGCGCTGACTAAAAAGGGACGAGCTTTTGTGTGGGACGATGCATGCCAGATGGCATTTGAGCGGTTGAAAGATGCTTTGACCACTGCGCCGGTGTTGAGCCTACCTATGGATGATGCACTTTATCTATTGGATTGCGACGCTTCTGACGCAGGCATAGGAGCTGTACTCTCGCAGAAGATTAACGGAGAAGAGAAGGTGATTGCGTACGGTAGTCGGTTGTTCTCGAATGCGGAGAAAAACTACTGCATTACCAGGAAAGAACTCCTGGCAATAGTTTACTTTACGAAGGTCTATCGCCAATACCTATTAGGGAGGCATTTTGTTTTGCGTACTGATCATGCCGCTCTGCAGTGGCTGCAGAAAACGCCGGAACCGATAGGCCAACAGGGTCGATGGCTTGAACGCCTGGCCGAATTTGAGTTTGATATCATTCACCGGGCGGGACGAAAGCATAGTAACGCAGACGCGATGTCTCGGAAGCCGTGCCGACAGTGTGGAAGAACCTACGCCCCGGATCCCCCTTTGTTAGTCAGGGAAGTAGTGCAAGTTTCCACCCCAACCGAAGTTAGTAGAGCAGAAACGATGGCCGAGGCACAGCGCACCGACCCGGAGTTAAGTCAGGTTCTAAATTGGCTGAGCGAGGGTGCGGAGGTACCGAGCTTGCAGGAGATTATTTGTGAAAGCGAGGCGATCAAGTTGTATTGGTATCAAAAAGAAGCTCTGTTCTTGCACGAAGGTGTGATTTGTAGGCGTTCAGTGGAGGGTATAGAGCAAACTGTTATACCTAAGTCATTACGGCCGGAATTCTTGAAAATCGCACATACAGGAGTCACCGGAGGGCATCTAGGAGTTCGTAGGACCCGCTGGCAAGTTAAGAGGCGCGCCTACTGGGTAGGATGGTCCAGGGACGTGAAGCGCTATTG
Organism: Allolobophora icterica; assembly: GCA_963556255.1. Classification (NCBI taxonomy): domain Eukaryota; kingdom Metazoa; phylum Annelida; class Clitellata; order Crassiclitellata; family Lumbricidae; genus Allolobophora; species Allolobophora icterica. Next base: position 93,559,257 of record OY744604.1, read on the forward strand.
TCAACAGTGCGTGCAGTGCTGTCAGTACTGGCGGGGTCAACCACCTAAGCGAGGGCTCCTACAGCCCATTCCCTGTGGTGAACCATGGGAAAAATTAAGTTTAGATGTGACCGAACTAGCGGAGCGTATGGAATCCGCTTACCGAGTCGTTAGGCAGAACCAAAGACGGTCGGCGGAAAGGCGCAAACACGGCTATGATATGCGCGTAAAACCCAGAAAGTATGACGTCGGAGAGTGGGTATTTTATTACACCCCACGGAAATTTCAAGGACGGAGTCCGAAGTGGACTAAGAATTTCACGGGCCCGTATATGGTAGTCCGGCTATGTGGGGCTGTCAATTACGAGATACAGCGGTCGCCAAAGGCGAAGGCTTTTATCGTGCATGTCGATAAATTGAAGCCGTGCTACGGACGAAGAAAGGGAGTTTGGGCTGAGGAAGCTGACGCGTTTGAATGTGCTTCGGCTCCCACGAGCAGTGAGATAGTTGAAGAAAGAGCCCCGGGCGCCCCACCCCCTCAACGGCCACAAAGGGTCATCAGACGACCGGCACGTTTTGACTAGGGAGCGGACGAGGTGAACGAGATGAGCTCTGGGTATGGGTTTTAAAATAAGTGCTTAAAGCCCTAATTAGGTTATAATTAAGAGTTGCTTTTAACGGCGTTTCGATGGTGGCATTATGGTATACGGTGAGCAAAGCTTCAAAAATGTCAACTTCCTTCATAGAATTACATAGCTTTCAAGTATGACAAATTAAATAAATTGGCAATTTCCTCTGAATTAATTGTGAATTTTGGAGTAATCCGGTAAAAAGACAGTTGTGTGATTACGCCATGTTAGTGAATGAATAGGGGAAACCATGGAAAGGTTAAGGAATTTTAGCTGAGTAAGTTGAGTGAACAGCGGATACACGCAAAAGCTGTATTGTGTGATAGTAGTGATGTGGGAAATACCCGCCCTATTATGCTATAGACAGTTAAAATTTCCATAGTGTTAATATAAGAGCTCCTTAGCAAATGAATGGATTAAGTGTAGCCTAATCCGGGACTACTTTGTGTCTACGCCTTCCTATTGTAGGTATAGGGAGCGGGCGAATTACGCGGCGTAAGAATAGTGACTTTCAACGATCAGTACGAATTTGAATTTGGTGAAGTCAGTTAGGACAGGTTTTGTTTTTGTATACGTCGTTAATTAGTCTGACAAATCGAAGCATGTTTAGTTAGATCTGGAGGAATAGATGAATACATGAATAATAGGAAGTTTAGGGGAACTAGTTATTGAATCGAGGCATGTCGTTTAAGATTTGTAGAGCATGTGGAAAGGTTTTTAGGGGCCGGGCGGCTGCTGCGTCGTTAAGACGACACGCCATGAGAAAGCATCGCCACATTTCGCGCAGGATTTACGCAGTGGAGAGCAATCCAGCGAAATGTTCGCCCGCTGTGGAGCTGGTAAAACCTGGTCACAGCAAAGGAGATGATGTCGTGGTTTACGAGGATATTTCCGAAGCCAGTGAGGAAAGTGGAGACAAGTTGATGAAGTGGCTACGAGGGTCCCCACTTCCGGAAATCTCGTTCGAAGAGATTTTGGACTTGGATACCGAGGCTACAGATGGTAGCGGATTTCCTGGGTTTTCGGCCACCGATTTAGAGTGCATCCTCTCAGTTGCCATTCAGCATGTGAGGAAAGTTAGTGAAGCGCAATTTGTGGAGTGTGTGGGGAGGGTCTTACCTTCCTGCCCCACCTGGGTTTCCCAGGTGGTGTACAAGGCGTTCGACGCCTCATTACCGGGTGGTCAAGAAGGAAGGGGTGAAGACGACGATGTCATCATTCTGGATTAACCCAGGTTAGTCAATATCATTTCATTGTATCCGAGAGAGAACTCTCGGAATTTTTCGTAGCCGGCGGCGATTGTGGTGATTTTGGATGACCCCTATGCTTGGTTGTGTGCCGGTATAACTTTAGCCTGTACGTGTCTGCTATGATGCATGCAGTAGGCCTGTCTTTGGCTAGGCGCAAGCTCCGCCCCTTTTCCTATGCTCCTACAGACCTACAGTCTTGAGTAATGGGCATCATGAATTAGGCTCCACCCACTTCCTATGTTCTGTAATGGCCGTGCAATTAGTTATAGGCGTAGTATACCCTGACTGGCGGCCTGGGCGTCGCTGATTGGCGGATGGGCTGACTGGGCCAGGCTGGCGCCTATAAAAGGGCGTGTGTACAGGCGTCGGGGCCTGTTGTCAATCGGACCTGTTGTCTATAGGAGCTGTCGAATGTATTGTGTTGCAGCATAGGGACCGGATTCAGGGAGAGGTCAGTTCGGTCGATTACCAATTATCACGGAGCTGATTATTAATTCGATCATCACTTTGGATCTAATTCGATTACCACAGCGGATATACTTCGATTATCATTTGGAATTATTATATGCTGGATTTGAAAGTACAGTCCGGCGAGAAGTCAATCGTTGTCATCGTGAGTCACTATTTCGCTGATTATTACTTCGATCATTACTTTGGATCTAATTCGATTACCACAGCGGATATACTTCGATTATCATTTGGAATTATTATATGCTGGATTTGAAAGTACAGTCCGGCCGGAAGTCAATTGTCACTCCGTGTGGTGTTATTCGATGGATTATCGTCTTGGTTCTCAAGTGGGTTCACTTGGAAGATAATTACTTTACACGTGATACTGAAAGAACGCGATTCGGGCCCATAGGAGCCTGTAATTGACATACAATTGCGGAGTATATCTCGTTTGAACAGTTGGTCGATGAAAAGGGAATATACGATCAAGATTTCCTTGTTTGTGTTTCTGGTAACTTTTCTGGCTAGTCTAGCAGAACGAACCCTTGGCCTGGAATAGCATAAAACTCGGCACCCAAACCGTTACATTATTATGAACATTTCTAATTTGAACATCAACATAATAACTTTTTTATTTAAAATCAAAACAAGTTTCTCACTCTTTAATATTGACAACTAAAAGAAAAAAATCATCTTTCCATCAAAAAGAATCTTGAAATATTTGATTTTTGAAAAGAACCCAGGATAGCCTATTCGCAAAGAGAATATTATGCAGCACATTTTCTCATTTTATCTGGGAACAATAAACCAGATAATTTAAAACAAATACAAGATTAATATGACTACTAATTTGCGAATATGAGGTATAGTCAACTTGGGTTGCAATCGCTATGGAAGCGTTAACACAATAATTACATTTAATAAAATGAGCGCATCGATATCTATATTTAGACTATAAATACCGATGAATGAGCCACAACTACTGGGTTAATTCACAAATCCAAAATCCTGGCGAACTTAAGCTGTTGTAGCGTATTTTCACGTTCTCGTGTTAATCAATATTACACTTTTTTATTTCATTAACGAAAATAACAATGAATTTTCGTTAGTGTTATTTTCGTTATAGTTACAGTTATAGTTAATGATATTTTTTAGTTATAGTTATAGTTATCGTTAACGAAATCATTTTTTGTTCGTTAACGAACATTTTCGTTATCGTTAACGTTAACGAGAATCACACTGCTACTACTACTACTACTACTGCTACTACTACTACTAAAACTACTTCTGCTAATACTACTACTGATACTACTTTTGTTATCCGAAAGAAGTGTACTCGCTCAAGAGTAAAAAATAACTTCTTAAGATAAGATTGGTCGCAGGAGCTGTACATCTGGCAGGAGTAAAAATCTATGCTAGTAGCTGTTATATCATATGTACACCTGGAAAATGAGTCCTCGCCCTCCGCAACATCAGTGAACGTGAGTGGAATTGCTATGGCATTATAACCTGGATCAGGTGGAAAAGCGCTAGAAAACTGACCTCACGTGATGGTAGAGATGGTAGAAAGACGCTGGCCTACCTCACGAAAGAAACCAACCCCGGCAGAATTAACTGAGTACAGTGTTTCTAAGACGATTGGCAGAAAAAGATGTGAATATGAGACCCCAAAGTATTTCTGGGTTATTAATATTGTATTGCATTGTATCTGGAAATCTATAAAGGGCCTCTCGCAGAATAACTATTCAGAGTCGCTCCCAGCACAGAAGCCCCGGGGAAACAGAAATGCCTTTAAGGAACGCGAGACCGATGAGGAAAAGCCAGTCCTGAGCAAAGGGGGAAGGTCATTCTAGATCGTGGGACCCACTAAGGCAAACATCCAGTGTTGAACCCAGGCAGTTTTAGCCTTGGGAACAAAAAGATCAAGGCGATTTACAAGACGTAATGAGCGAGAAGAAGATGCAGATAGCGGCTTTCGCAGATAATTCGAGAGATATTGTAACGAATTGTTACAAGCGCTAAGTAAATTTCTTGCACTGAGGTCACGTATAGTTAATTTTAATCGCTAGAGGCCACTGCGTTAGTGCATTGCAGTGTATGCCAGCTATGGAGTCTGAGGTAGGAGAGTCAACCAATGGGAAGATCTCCCTCCTTTTTCGCTCGTTCGTGATTGGCTAGAGGTTAGCGTGGCGAACGTTGGCGCCTATTTCTTGGCCTGTAGTCAGATGCAGCCTAGATGTCTAAGAGGTGGGACGGAATTCGTGTCCGTGGAGATAAATTTGGAGCGAATTGGGTGTAACTGCGTAGAAAGTGATTTTGAGATTAAAACGTCGAAAATTATCGAAAGTCGAGGATAAAATTCTATCGTAACCACATTTTTGAAGATCGGGCGTAGAATTATCAACTCGGTGTTCAATATTTCTTCGAATTCTGGATTTTTGGCAAAATTACACGAAGGCTGTGATCTTAATGGAATTGGTGCAATGGAGCCCCAGTAATGTTTGATATCTCTGAAGTGGAGTGATATTTGCTGGATTTGGCTGAAATTATCAAGATTGGCAATTGGGAGGAATATTTCTGGAAAGTTCAGGGAGTAGAACCCTTTTCTTATAATTTGCATATTGAAATCTCCAGCGATAGCTAAATAGATATGATCGTTCGATTAAGTGCGAATAGGTTACTCGAAGCGATAGGTCGATAAGTTAGACTCACTTGCGCTATATTAATGTACATGTAAACTTAATATAAGATTATCTATATCTTTGTACAAGTCCAAGTCGATAATTTCATTTCTGTTTCACTAAATAATTATAATGGAAGAAGAGATCTTATCTGAACATGAAACTAGTCGAATAGGCGACATATTGGAAAGGCTGGTAGAAACCCAGAGAACACTTGTAGAGCGCCAGACAAATCAAGAATCGATACTAAGTGCATTTGTAGAGCGCCAGTCAAGTCAAGAAGCGTTTTTAAGTGCACTGGCTGAATCTCGGCAAACCTTCGTAGAAACTCGACGAGAGTTTATGGAGCGCCTGTTGTCAGATAGGATCCCTGAGCGAAGAGAGCAGAAGGAAATAAAGTCTGTTGTGAGAGCGCCGAACCCTAGTGAGGGCTTGTCACTGAGCCCTGCTGCGCCAACAACGGAAGCCGCGGACATGCCACTCGTCATCCATGGTAGAAGAATGTCTCAGGGATCTAGTATAGTACAACCGGAAGAGAAGCCTCGCTCTCGTCCTAGTAAGAAAAGGCGACAGCGGTTGCAGCAGATAGAAAGAAGAGAACAGGCCCACAGCGCTAGCAAGCTGGGTTCGAAACCAGGGCTTGTATTCTCCTCAGATGTTCTCTCACAACAGCGCGAGCAGTCGCTAGAGGGCGACGCGCACGCGACAATATTTCGGGGCAATGCCCTGCTGAGACTTAGAGACAAGGAAGAGGACCTTATAACGGATGCGAGCAGCAATAGGGAGCCAGTGCAGGACTTTAAGCATGTAAGCAGAGATATGGACAGACCGGGTAGTCGAGCGCTGAGCCTAGCAGAAGCATTTAGAACAGATTGAAGGGTGGAGAGACGCTGTTTAGGAAGACATATGAGGAGCGAGTTGCGGTAGTCCAAGCGTGAGCAGACAAATGCGTGAACTGTGGTGGTAAAGACAGAAGGTGAGACCTAGAGTCTGATGGCCCTGAGACGCCTCAGTTGAAAGAAGCAGGAGCGAGTCATGTTGGAGATATGCTCTGTGAATGTGAAGGAGGAGTCAAGTGTGACGCCCAAGTCGCAAACGGTGGAAGAGTAGGTGTAAGCAGGGAACTTCTCAGTCAGCAATGGAAAGTTGAGTTTAGCAAGCTGCTGCCTAGTCCCATACCAGATCAACTGAGTCTTAGCAGTGTTGAAGCAGTAGTGAAGGTCAGAGCCAGGATGACTAATAGTTATTTAACTGTTATTATTAATACTACGTTTGTTGTTGATACTATTGTAGCTAATATTTAATATTACACTAATAACAAGTGTTATAATATCATAGATGTTTTATTACCGGGTAACTTAGTAATAAAAACAAAAAGGCGACAAAACGACTACAACTATTAATGATAGCAAGTAATTGTAATCAATGATAATAATATTGATTACAATAATAATAATAGTTTCATTGTTATAAGTATATGAATAGCAATTATTGTAACTAGCCTCATCCAAAACCAAATAGGCCTACTCAGAAATCCTTGAGGTTCATACTGGACATGTTCCAAGAATGATTGAAGAATTTCTGAGCCTCTAACAACAAAATCAAGACATCGCCCAAAACGGACTTTGTTTAACTCTTTCAGCCAAAGTTATTAACAATTTCAAATCGATGCATGAAGTTCTTTACGTCCTACCTCAGAAAAATCCTATTTACATAGTTGTAGCCGAAATTAATTTCTATCGCGTTCTGATTGTAATCTCCTGGAATGGAAACCAAGACCACGCTAACAAGTTGCATCGTTTTCACTTGGAAGACGAAAGCCGTCCGTCCGGTCAGATTAATCCCGGTCTCGATGAAGTTGTTGCCAGTCGTAGTTAGCTCCAGATAAGCTGTTAAATAAACACTCAAAGTGCATTTTATATTTATTACAGCGACGCTCAGTACAGTACCAAAAGACAGTTCGCGTACAACGCCGTACATGCAACTTATATATTCCAAATGATGAGAACCAATTTCTCGTTTCGAAAGGCGCGAACGATCCTAAAAATACTACGAACAAAGAAAAATTACTAAAACAAAAACAAAAGGAAACTACAGCAATTCTAACAACGAAATTAAGAACAAATTTGAAGCAGTGATGAAGAAAGGACAAAGTAATTTTGGACCTAATCTACAAAATATAAATTAGCCATAAGAAAAAAGTTGGGCAAAGCCAAATTTTTATTATTATTATTATTATTATTATTATTATTATTATTATTATTATTATTATTATATTCAAATTTATTCTTCATAAAACCAATAAACTCATATGCAGAAGAATTATGTTAACTGTTTGCGGTCACTTTATTCTTAGGTCGTCATTCAGTTCTGGCTGCACGGAAGGTGCATAATAATTAATATTATAATTATTATTATAATTATAATTATAACAATTGTTATTATTATTATTATTATTATTATTAGACCTATTGTTACTAATATTATAACTACTAGTACCGCTGCTACTGCTACTATTGCTGCTACTGCTGCTGCTGCTACTACTACTACTACTACTACTGCTACTACTACTGCTACTGCTACTACTACTACTACTACTGCTACTACTACTACTACTACTGCTGCTACTACTACGACTATTACTACTACTACTACTACTACTACTATTACTACTACTACTACTACTACTACTACTACTACTACTACTACTACTACTACTACTACTACTACTACTACTACTACTACTACTACAAACCAAGCAATGGCTAATAGGGTGGGGCAAAAAGTTATGAAAACTCGAGTACAGTTCCCGGACAAACCTAAATCAAAGGTCCATGTTAAAGTTGATATTGCACCAAAAATGGATTTGTGATATATATCACCGTTTTCTAGCAACTTTGCCTGAAACACCAACCCGAAAACGCAATATGTTGTACAATGAGGGCTAGTCTAACATCAGCCGGTTTAATGGTTATGACTTTCAAATTTAGAAACCAAAGTTAGAGCTAAGAACAACAATGAGTAATAAAATTAATGAAAAAGCATCTGGCATAGTACTGCAGTGTAAGTGTGTTAACTTAGTTCAGAAAATCAGCTTTAGTTTCTATAGTTGGCAAGTCCAATCTTGATTTCTTTATTTGAATGATAACACCGTGGCGTGAGTCATGTCCGTGAACTCGTCCTCAGACTGCATAAACTCTACTTAAACTGTGCTCTAATCTGGTAGCTACACTGCGTTTGACAGATCCCAGATCTCGTTGCTTGCTCTATTTGACATCTCTGCTGCCTTTGACATGGTTGACCATGAGATCCTCCTGCAACGTCTCGAGTCCTCAAGTGGTCTCAGGGGCTCATCTCTTCTTTGGTTCCGGTCCTATCTTACAGATCGCACACAAACGATAATCTGGGGTGACTCCGGAACACCCTGGGTTACTGTCAAGTTTGGTGTCCCCCAGGGATCAGTACTTGGCCAACTCCTTTACCTGCTTCATACAGCTGATATTACCTCCATCTTTGTAACACATTTAACCACTGGCCGCCTCTATGCTGATGACGCCCAGGTCAACGTGCATGGGCCCCCGTATGCTCAGCTGTTTCTTATTGCTCGCAATGATGCTCTCTTTCATGACCTTCAAGCTTGGCTGTCCTTAAACCTGTTTTCTTTAAATCTAGCAAAGACCCAATTGATTTGGTTTTGCACTCGTCAACAACTGGCTAAGGTTGACTACCCTCTTTTATCTCAAAGCTTTCCTTCTTATACATTCTCTGCATCTGTCCGTAACCTGGGTATAATTCTTGATAGCTCCCTTTCTTTTTCTGACCATATCTCTAATCTCACCCGCTTGTGCTACTACCATCTCCGAAGTCTCAAGGCTATCCGAAGATCTGTCTCCTCTCCAGTCTTTACCCCCATTGTCTATGCCTTTATCTGCTTCGCATTGATTACTGTAACTCCCGCTTTGTTGCCCCCCCCCCAAAGTCCATCTCTCCCCTCTACAATCTGTTCTTAAAGCAGCTGCCAGACTAATCGCCCGTCTCCCACGAATCTCCCATATTTCCACATTCATGTTTGAACATCTTCACTGGATTCCTCTTACTGCCTGCATCCAACTAAAGGTGCTTTTATGACTTATTTGTTCCCCCAGTGAGAAAGGTGATGGTCCAGTCTCGTTCCAACTAAAGGTACTTATCCATATTTGCCGATCTTCTAACTGCCTGCATCCAACTAAAGGTGCTTTTATGACTTATTTGTTCCCCCAGTGAGAAAGGTGATGGTCCAGTCTCGTTCCAACTAAAGGTACTTATCCATATTTGCCGATCTTACCTGGGACTTGCTCCTAAATACCTTTGTCTTCCTACTTCAGCTAGCTCCCTTCGCCCTCTTCGCTTCTCTGATCGACTTGACTTTTTTGTTCCCCAAGTGAGAACGGTGATGGCCCAGTCTCGTTCCTTTGTTACTATTGGCCCTTCATTGTGGAATCAGCTCCCTCCTTCGGCCCGGGCTGCATTACTATCCGGTAATCCTGCCACAGCTTTTTGTTGTCTTTAAACTTGCCTTTATTCCTGAGGACTTTCGCACTGGGAGCGCCTCTGATTGGTGGGCATTTGGTAGAGGCACTTATAAGTTTTGAAATACAATACAATACAATACAATACAATACAATACAATACAATACAATACAATACAATATCGTAGTGGACTGTTTAGTATGTAATTTGTGGTGTCACGACAAAAGGTTCACGGACAAAAGGTTCACCGACAAAAGGTTCACGACAAATGGTTCACGACAAAAGGTTCACGACAAATGGTTCACGGACAAAAGGTTCACCGACAAAAGGTTCACAGGCGAAAGGATCACGATATTCCAGCTTCTAGGTTGAGCGATATTTTCATTGGTTTCATATCATTTTCATCGCTCTTCCAGCCTCTTGTTTCAGCTCATTTTCGTCGCTCATCCAGCGTCTAGTTTAACCCTCAGGCTACCAAGGTTTTTTTGCGACATCGGCTACCAAGGGGGGGGTGGTTACCACCCCCCCCCGGAATTTCGTGTTCGGTTTCAAATATCATATCATGTAATATAGCATCTGATTCAGCATTCATTTCTGAAAAGAATGGTATATTTAGTTGTAAAATATATGAATGCATCTCGAAATTATATAGTTTTTAACAAAGGCACCCGTCCATTTAACGATATCTGATATTATCCCACACAATTTGTACTTTTTAGATAAAAAATATAAATGATGTGGGTTTTGAAAATGAACTATGTATCCAAGAATATTCTAAATATAATGTGGCTTAATTTTCAACAATACAAACTATTCCAAAGTTTGTTTTAGTTACAGCCAAAACCTAAAGGCGTGCAGCTATATCAACATGAAACAAGAAATCATGTAATTTTTCCCAGCAGTCAAATACGTCAGTTGTCCTTGCAGTTATTGCAAGTTACTTTCATTGTTTTGTGCGAATGCATCCTGCAAACCGGCTTCTTGAACACTTCACAGCACTAGTTTACTCTGTTGGCATTCTGCTTCAACTGTTTATAGCCCTTCACCATACCCAACCACATCGGTTTACGTTGTGATGTTGCATCAGTGATTTTCACACTGAAAAAGAGTATTATTATTTATTATGATCACTTCCGGTTTTCAAAAGACTAATAACTAAGCAAGCAAATATAGCCCTACATTCCCTCTAAAGAATGGCATAGTTGTTTCTCTTCCAGAAAGAATAATGAATACCTTCATAGTCGACAACAGCTAACAGCTGACGAGAGAAATTCCTGATTCCAAAAGTGGTACCTAGGCTATATCGGGTATAACTTTTTTATGGTGTGGGATATCATCACGACTTTTACCTCAAAATGTGCGGAAATGGGTCCCCTACAGCTACCTAAAATGTCAAAATTATATTCGATGCGCAAAAAAAAATTTTGCAGAAAAACGTAGGGGGGTGGTAACCACCCCCCCTTGGTAGCCCGAGGGTTAATTTACGACAAAAGTTCATCGCTCTTCCAGCTTCTAGTTCTAAGCGTGAATACGACATATTTTCATCGCCCTTCCAGCTTCTAGTTCTAAGCGTTAATACGACACATTTTCAACGCCCTTCCAGCTTCTAGTTCTAAGCGTGAATACGACATATTTTCATCGCCCTTCCAGCTTCTAGTTCTAAGCGTTAATACGACACATTTTCAACGCCCTTCCAGCTTCTTGTTCTAAGCGTTAATACGACATATTTTCATCGCCCTTCCAGCTTCTAGTTTACATGTTAATATGTCACATTTTCATCGCTCATCCACCTTCTAGTAAAAGTGTTAATACGACACATTTTCATCGCTCATCCAGCTTCTAGTTAAAGTGTTAATACGACACATTTTCATTGCTCATCCAGCTTCTAGTTAAAGTGTTAATACAACACATTTTCATCGCTCATCCAGTTTCTAGTTAAAGTGTAAATACGACACATTTTCATCGCTCATCCAGCTTCTAGTTAAAGTGTTAATACAACACATTTTCATCGCTCATCCAGTTTCCAGTTAAAGTGTAAATACGACACATTTTCATCGCTCATCCAGCTTCTAGTTAAAGTGTTAATACGACACATTTTCATCGCTCATCCAGCTTCTAGTCAAAGTGTTATTACGACACATTTTCATCGCTCATCCAGCTTCTAGTTAAAGTGTAAATACGACACATTTTCATCGCTCATCCAGCTTCTAGTTAAACTTTTAATACGACACATTTTCATCGCTCATCCAGTTTCTAGTTAAAGTGTAAATACTACACATTTTCATCGCTCATACAGCTTCTAGTTAAAGTGTAAATACGACACATTTTCATCACTCATCCAGCTTCGAGTTAAAGTGTTAATAGGACACATTTTCATCGCTCATCCAGCTTCTAGTTAAAGTGTTAATACGACACATTTTCATCGCTCGTCCAACTTTTTGTTTGACCTCATTTTCATCGCTAATCCAGCTTCTAGTAAAAGTGTTAATACGACATATTTTCATCGCTCATCCAGCTTCCAGTTAAAGTGTTAATACGACACATTTTCATCGCTCGTCCAACTTCTTCTTTGACCTCATTTTCATCGCTAATCCAGCTTCTAGTTAAAGTGTTAATACGACACATTTTCATCGCTCATCCAGTTTCTAGTCAAAGTGTTATTACGACACATTTTCATCGCTCATCCAGCTTCTAGTTAAAGTGTAAATACGACACATTTTCATCGCTCATCCAGCTGCTAGTTAAAGTGTAAATACGACACATTTTCATCGCTCATCCAGTTTCTAGTTAAACTGTAAATACTACACATTTTCATCGCTCATCCAGCTTCTAGTTAAAGTGTAAATACGACACATTTTCATCACTCATCCAGCTTCTAGTTCTAAGCGTTAATACGACATATTTTCATCGCCCTTCCAGCCCCTAGTTTAATTTACATTTTGATCGTTCATCCCGCTTCCAGTTTAATTTATATTTTAACGATTGATCCCGTTTCCAGTTTAATTTACATTTTTATCGTTCATCCCGCTTCCAGTCTCATTTACATTTCTATCGTACATCCCGCTCCTGGTTTAATTTCTATTTTAATCGTTAGTCCCGCTTCCAATTTAATTTAGATTTTAATCGTCATCCCGCTTCCAGTTTAATTAACTTTTTAATCGTTCATCCCGCTACTGGTTTAATTAACATTTTAATCGTCATCCCGACCCTAGTTTAATTAACTTTTTATTCGTTCATCCCGCTGTTAGTTTGAATAACATTTTAATGATTCATCCCGCTCCTAGTTTAATTAACTTTTTAGTCGTTCATCCCGCTTCTAGTTTAATTAATATTTTAATAGTTCATCCCGTGTCTATTTTAATTATATTTTAATCGTTGATCCCGCTTTCTCTTTAATTAACTTTTTGGTCGTTGATCCCGCTTCTAGTTTAATTAGCTTCTTAAGGGTTCATCCCGCTTCTAGTTAGACTAACTGTTTAATCGTTCATCCCGCTCCTAGTTTAACTAATATTTTAAGCGTTTATCCCGCTTCTAGTTTAACTAGCATTTTAAACGTTCATCCCGCTTCTAGTTTAATTTAACTGAGAGCGGGACGAACGAATAAAAAGTTAATTAAAGTAGGAGCGGGATGGCGCTTAAAATGTAAATTACACTAGAAACGGGATGACGATTAAAACGTAAATTAAACTGCGAGCGGGATGACGATTAAAATGTTAATTAAACTATGAGCGGGATGAACGACTAAAAAGCTAAATAAACTAATAGCGGGATGAACGATTAAAAAGTTAATTAAGCTAAGAGCGGGACGAACGATTAAAATGTTAATAAAACTAAAAGCGGGATGAACGATTAAAAAGTTAATTAGACAGGAAGCTGGATCTACAATTATAATGTAAATTAAACTAGCAGCGGGATGAACGATTAAAAAGTTAATTAAACTAGGATCGGGATGACGATTAAAATGTTAATTAAACTAGCAGCGGGATGAACGATTAAAAAGTTAATTAAACTGGAAGCGGGATCAACGATTAAAAAGTTAATTAAACAGGAAGAGGGATCAATGTAAACTGTAAATTAACTAGGAGCGGGATCAACGATTAAAAAGTTAATTAAACTAGGATCGGGATGACGATTAAAATGTTAATTAAACTAGCAGCGGGATGAACGATTAAAAAGTTAATTAAACTGGAAGCGGGATCAACGATTAAAAAGTTAATTAAACAGGAAGAGGGATCAATGTAAACTGTAAATTAACTAGGAGCGGGATCAACGATTAAAAAGTTAATTAAACTAGGATCGGGATGACGATTAAAATATTAATTAAACTAGGAGCGGGATGAATGATTAAAATGTTAACTAAACTAGCAGCGGGATGAACGATAGAAATGTAAATTAGACTGAAAGCGGGATGAACGATAAAAATGTAAATTAAACTGGAAGCGGGATCAACGATTAAAATGTAAATTAAACTGGAATCGGGATGAACGATTAAAATGTGAATTAAGCTAGAGCTGGAAGAGCGATAAAAAAAATGTCGTATTAGCATTAACAGTAGAAGCTGGAAGGGCGATGAAAATGTGTCCTATTAACACTTTGACTAGAAACTGGATGAGCGATGAAAATGTCTCGTATTAACACTTTAACTAGAAGTTGGACGAGCGATGAAAATAACGTCAAACTAGCAGCTGGACGAGAGATGAAAATGTGTCGTATTAACACTTTAACTAGAAACTGGATGAGCGATGAAAATGTGTCGTATTTACACTTTAACTAGAAGTTGGACGAGCGATGATAATGACGTTAAACTAGAGGCTGGACGAGAGATGAAAATGTGTCGTATTAACACTTTAACTGGGAGCTGGATGAGCGATGAAAATGTTTCGCATTTACACTTTAACTAGAAGTTGGACGAGCGATGAAAATGAGGTCAAACGAGAGGCTGGACGAGAGATGAAAATGTGTCGTGTTAACACTTTAACTAGAAGCTGGATTAGCGATGAAAATGAGGTCAACCAAGAAGTTGGACGAGCGATGAAAATGTGTCGTACTAACACTTTAACTAGAAGCTGTATGACCGATGAAAATGTGTCGTATCAACACTTTAACTAGAAGTTGGACGAGCGATGTAAATGACGTCAAACTAGAAGCTGGACGAGAGGTGAAAATGTGTCGTATTAACACTTTAACTAGAAACTGGATTAGCGATGAAAATGTGTCGTATTTACACTTTAACTAGAAGCTGGATGAGCGATGAAAATGACGTCAAACTAGAGGCTGGACGAGAGATGAAAATGTGTCGTATTAACACTTTAACTAGAAGTTGGACGAGCGATGAAAATGTGTCGTATTAACACTTTAACTAGAAGCTGGAAGGCGATGAAAATGTTTCGTATTAACGCTTAGAACCAGAAGCTGGAAGGGCGATCAAAATATGTTGTATTAACGTTTAGAACTAGAAGTTGGAAAGGCGATGAAAATATGTTGTATTAACGCTTAGAACTAGAAGCTGGAAGGGCGATGAAAATATGTCGCATTAACGCTTAATAACTAGAAGCTGGATGAGCGATGTAAATGTGGCATATTAACATGTAAACTAGAAGCTGGAAGGGCGATGAAAATATGTCGTATTCACGCTTAGAACAAGAATCTGGAAGATGGATGAAAATGTTTGGTATTAACGCTTAGAACTAGAAGCTGGAAGGGCGATGAAAATGTTGCGTATTAACGTTTAGAACTAGAAGCTGGAAGATGGATGAAAATGTTTGGTATTAACGCTTAGAACTAGAAGCTGGAAGAGCGATGAAAATGTGTCGTATTAACGCTTAGAACTAGAAGCTGGAAGGGCGATGAAAATATGTCGTATTAACGCTTAAAAACTAGAAGCTGGGTGAGCGATGAAAATATGTCGTATCAACGCTTAAAAACTGGAAGCTGGAAGGGCGTTGAAAATGTGTCGTATTAACGCTTAGAACTAGAAGCTGGAAGGGCGATGAAAATATGTCGTATTAACGCTTAGGACTAGAAGCTGGAAGAGCGATGAACTTATGTTGTAAATTAAACTAGACGCTGGATGAGCGACGAAAATGAGCTGAAACAAGGGGCTGGAAGAGCGATGAAAATGATATGAAACCAATGAAAATACCGCTCAACCTTAAAGCTGGAATATCGTGATCCTTTCGCCTGTGAACCTTTTGTCGGTGAACCTTTTGTCCGTGAACCATTTGTCGTGAACCTTTTGTCGTGAACCTTTTGTCGTGAACCTTTTGTCGTGAACCTTTTGTCGGTGAACCTTTTGTCCGTGAACCTTTTGTCGTGGAACCGTAATTTGTGTATTAAAGTGATTGTGTAATATATTATAGTAGCAATTAATGAGTTTCTATGACCCTATTGTAATAAGATTAATGAATTTGTTATTTATTTCTAATGAAACATATTAGGTCACACATTTTTTAAAGTTCCGACCCCTAGACATGATACAAATATGAAAATTAATTATTTCATTAACCAGTAGATGAGGGAGCTTCTATTTAGCATTGTCTGGTTGAGGCAACCGCTATTTGCCCCACTCTAATGACTAATGCTTGTAAGTCAGGTTGCGTCTTATTTCAGTGAACAAATATTGGCTGATTTGATTACTACTGCTACTACTACTGCTAATACTAGCATAAATTTCCCCGAGATTCGTCTGATTTCTCGGGACTTAAATAAAATCTGATGGTGAGGCCAACATGTGCAACGTATTTCCGTCATCAAAATCTAGGAGTAGGAGAGTGATGCGGAATGAAACCCGAATAACGCCAGACGTCTTTCAAGACAAAAACGTTTTTCGTCTATCTTGTATCCCTGCAGATATTATGGAAGAGAAAGAAGATAACAAAGAAGAAAAATAAGAAGAAGAAGTAGCGGAGGAGGAGGAGGATGAGGATGAGGACGAGGAGGAGGAATAAGAAATGTGAATAAAAAGAAAAAGAATGCGTTGAACAATGCGAAGATAAATGCGAAGAAGCAGAAGAATGCGAAGGAGAATGCGAATTAGTATGCGAATAAAAATCCGAAGAAGAATGCGAAGAAGAAGAATGCCAAAAAGAATACGAAGAAGAAGGAAAGAAAGAAAAGAAGAAGAAGAAGAAGAAGAAGAAGAAGAAGAAGAAGAAGAAGAAGAAGAAGAAGAAGAGGAAGAGGAAGAGGAAGAGGAAGAGGAAGAGGAAGAGGAAGAGGAAGAGGAAGAGGAAGAGGAAGAGGAAGAGGAAGAGGAAGAGGAAGAAGAAGAAGAAGAGGAAGAAGAAGAAGAAGAAGAGGAAGAAGAAGAAGAAGAAGAAGAGGAAGAAGAAGAAGAAGAGGAAGAAGAAACAGAAGAAGGAGAAATCAACACTTGGAATTACAAGTTCATTTTTCCTCTAAGTGTATACGCAGAAACCTACTTTGAGGAGCTGTCGTCATCATCGCTGTTGCAGTTCCGCTAAAAAGCCCTGAAACATGAAAGGCAACACGATTGAGTGAAGGAAACTTTAAGTAGCAATCATCGTGATTGCTGTCAAATGCACCATAGCTGCTGCTGGTCTAGTAGCGAATCGCATACATGAACATTCAGAAAAAAGCCATTCTTCATTGGAAATGTATTAGATCGTATACACAGGAATAAGATGTCAAGCTAATTTCGAAAAAGTTGGAGTTTACTGGCGCTAGGTTTGCGTTCCCGACTTATTCACCGGTTTTGTCAAGGATTTTGTGCGTTTAGAAGGTATTTTGCTCGCAAGTCGCCTTGGTCTTTGTGACTGCATCAAACCCATCCTTCTGATGTGCGATCCAGCCTGAACCACACGGACCGTGTGCGCCATTTGTTTCGTCTTGGTCGAGAACGACCGACGCGAATCATTGGAATGACGTCTTCGACCGTTAGTCTCTGGTGGCTCTTCAATCTACCGACCGACACGCGACGAATGCCTCCTCTACGTAATCCTTCCACCTTGAGGAATAGACGGACGTGTATCATCAATTAGGGACTGCTCAGCTGCAGCGTCATCGTGTCTGCGAGCGCCCTCACCTATCCCCGCTCTACCCTATCGATGCAACCAGGTCCAGAGACTCTGAACATCCATGCCAATCTGTCGGTATGCGGACGTTTGGTCAGGGGACGGTTGGTCAACGGACGGTTGATCACGGACGATTGGTCAAAGGACGATTGGTCAAGCGGACTGTTCGTCAAGAGGACTGTTGATCAAGGGTCCTTTCGTCAAGAGGACGGTTGATCAAAAAATCGTCCGTTGACCAATCGTCTGTCTAGGGATAATTAGTGGTCGTCTATTTCAAAGGGTTATCGTATATCTGTGCCAGTGCAGTTGTTTGTACTGATAAGAGAACTGACATATTTTAAAAGCGTTTAAAATTCACGTATATCGTATCACTCCATATTTGTTTTATTTGAGTATGGGCTACGCTTTGCGAAGTCTTCATTGCTGTGCATGTAAAGATGCCTGGTTTTGTAATGGCTTAATTGGTCGGTCGGTTCGTCTGTCTAGGGATAATTAGTGGTCGTCCATTTCTCTTATCAGTGGTTTGTACTGATAGGAGAACTTGCATATTTCAAAAGCGTCTCTAATATCGAAAATTTAGTTGAGTGAAAGTTTCAATCCCACCACCACCACCGAAAGGACCTTTGATCAACAGTCCCCTTGACGAACAGTCCGCTTGACCAATCGTCCGTTGACCAATCGTCCGTTGACCAATCGTCCGTTGACCAATCGTCCGTTGACCAAACGTCCTAGAAGCAATCTGTCGGCTATCTACGGGAAACCGTTGCTTGGTACCACGTGTGTGCGTGGGCCAGCTTACTGTGCACTGTTTTGCTAAGTGATGCAATATCTTCGTTCGTAATTACATCTAGCATCACATAGGCTAGCACAGAGAGCGCCTCTGATTTGGTTTGTCCTTTGAGCGGCGCTATATAAATGTCCAATTACATTACATGTGAGTCACTACAGGTGACTTTCTGTCCGGTTCCGTTGCTAGGGCAGACTCTTCATTAACTTACGCGACTCGCTGCAACCTGTCATATTCAGGTCAATGTCAGCATCATTTCCCGCCTGTTAATTAAGTTATCACCGTCTTCTGTGTACAAGTTTCAATGGGAATTAACGATGTATTATAACCCAAAACACAACGAATAACAAGCTACTTTGGGCAAATTTTGGTTCTGTTATTACGGTACTAGCTGGTTTACCCGGCGTTGCCGGGGTTATAAGTTTCAATCCCTGTAGCACCACCACCACCACCACCACCTCCACCACCACCACCACCACCACGCCCGGTTTAGTTGAGTGAAAGTTTCAATCCCTCTAGCGAATCCGTACCTGTAGCACCCCAACCACCACCACCACCACCACCACCACCACCACCACCACCACCACCACCACCACCAAGACCACCACCACCACCACCACCACCTCCACCACCACCACCACCACCACGCCCGGTTTAGTTGAGTGAAAGTTTCAATCCCTCTAGCGAATCCGTACCTGTAGCACCCCAACCACCACCACCACCACCACCACCACCACCACCACCACCACCACCACCACCACCACCACCACCACCACCACCACCACCCCCACCACCACCACCACCACTACCACCACCACCACCACGCCCGGTTTAGTTGAGTGAAAGTTTCAATCCCTCTAGCGAATCCGTACCTGTAGCACCCCAACCACCACCACCACCACCACCACCACCACCACCACCACCACCACCACCCCCACCACCACCACCACCACCACCACCACCACCACCACCACCACAACGCCCGGTTTAGTTGAGTGAAAGTTTCAATCCCTCTAGCGAATCCGTACCTGTAGCACCCCAACCACCACCACCACCACCACCACCACCACCACTACCACCACCACCACCACCACCACCACCCCCACCACCACCACCACCACCACCACCACGCCCGGTTTAGTTGAGTGAAAGTTTCAATCCCTCTAGCGAATCCGTACCTGTAGCACCCCAACCACCACCACCACCACCACCACCACCACCACCACCACCACCACCACCACCACCACCACCACCACCACCACCACCACCACCACCACCACCACCACGCCCGGTTTAGTTGAGTGAAAGTTTCAATCCCTCTAGCGAATCCGTACCTGTAGCACCACCACCGATTTGGGTCTGAGAACGTACGAATGGAACTCGATGCAGAATCAGTTCTCAGACCCGCATCAATAAATACATTTAAAACTAAACTCAAAACTCATTTATGCTCTAAGTACTGTGATTAACTATTACGCTGCAACGCGTCCTTTAAGTAGGCCTAAGACTCTGTTTTACTAAGGCACGTTTTAAGTATAAGTGGTATTGTATTGAATTTATGAATTTATAAAGCGCCTCTCGCAGTAGAAGCTAATCAGATGCTCTCCCAGTGCGAGGATCACCGTGAGAACATCTGAAAGTGAGCTGAGAGAAGTGAGAAATTGAGTTTAGATTGCTGCTTTGTACCAACCCAAATGAGTTGGGTTTAGAGAAGTTAAGGTTCAACCGATTTGAGAACAGCCAACAGCGAAGATCTTGAGAAAAGAGTCAATGGAGCGAACAAGAAGAAGTTGGTCAGCAGGGGACCATGGGCATAAGTTTGCACATCATCGGCATAGAGATGGGGAGATGCAAGATGTTTAGAAAATAGAGAGTGAATGTCAGAGGTAATAAGATTGTAAAGGAACAGAACTCTGTGGGAAACCAAAGTTAATCGCAACCCTGGGCGTTCTTGAGATGTTCAGGATCACCCTTTGCGTCCGGTCAGTAAGAGAGGATTGGAACCAGCAGAGAAAGGGACCAGATAAGCCACAGTAGATTTGAAGACGGCGAAGAAGAATCTCATGATCGACCATTTCCATGGCTGCCGATAGGGCCTACATCAAACAGAGCTAGAAGAGTAAAGCAGGAATTAGTTTAGTTTAATTAGCGTTGATATAAATAAGGTTTTGGTTTAAAAAATCTGATTGCTTAACATCTCCAGAAGCTATAGTGATTTCTTACGTATTCTAATATGAGGTTAGCAGATTTAGAGGACATGGAGGAGGGATCAGATTCAGAGGCAGCCTAATCGATTAGGACACTGACGTTCGCAGAGGACCAAGCATCGACAAAACGTCATATCAATTCAACAAGGAATTAAAATAAACATGAAACAGACGAAGGTAATGGGATGGGAAGGATTGGAGAAGAAAGATCCTTTATACAGAGGCCTAAAATAAGACAGAGACAAAGGAAATGGATCCGGCATGTGCTGAGAGGGGACCCTCTCCTAAGAAATTTCATCGAGGAAAGAATGGAGGGTAGGAGAACAAGGGGAAGACCAAGACAAATGATGCTGGATTGGATGATGGAGAGATACATAGACTTAAAGTAAGAGGCTCAACATCGAGGGAAGTGACGAGGTCGGACGTTTGAACGTTTCTGGGGGTAGAGAACCAGGGCCATATGATTTATTGTGAGCACAATCATTCCAAAAGCCTTAACACAATTTTACAAGAAAATTCAACTAAAATTTCTTAATGCCCTTAGAAAGTTTAGATGCTTTCAACTGGCGTGACAAGCTACATGCTTAATTTACGATATTTATTTGGCTTTGATGATGCCAATTGGGGAAAGAGCTTGGATCTAAGGCAAACTTCTCTGCCCCATTTCAGGTTTGGCTGGCAGAGGAAATTTTCGTTTCTCTGGTCGGGGTGAACTGCTTTTTCCCTGTACACACACCCCGACAATGCTTTTTCGGTGGTTAGGCCATCATCTACCTCGTATGGCCTCCCTTTAGATCGGCGCGCTGTCTTAGCATGGCATTCTGCATGCACTTTCTATAACACTTGAGAACTGTTCTTTTTCGCCGGAATTATCTTGGAGAGGCGCTGTATAAATGCTGTTAATGAATGAATGAATGATTTAATGAATGAATTAATGAATGAATGAGCGCGACAATAAGGCTAATACCACAGTTTTAACAGAATTAAACATATTTCTTTATATTAACCTGAGCAGAGCATTGCGATCAACAGAGCTCTCGAAACCATGATGAAATTCGACGAAAATGACATAACGTGGAATCAACTATGACGTTCCTAAATCCTTCATCAAACATCCAACCAAGACTAACAAACCACTAAAAGATGCAATATATGTGTTTAGCGGATGCCATACAGCTGCCAACACCGCAGCACAAGTGTGTTTGCGAATGCTCTGATCACAATTTATCATTTCCAGAACGCCCTGCTGACAATGTTGCCATGATCACGAGTCACAACGTTGCTAACCACGCATCTCCAATCACGTTCATTGTTTATGTCGCTAGGTGGACTCTGTAGCTGCTGTCTATCACTCTAGTGCGCCAATAGTTGATGCCTTGTGCATTCGACATAAAAGTTACTAATTAATAAAAATAATAATAATAGTAATGTTAATAATAAAAGTAACAATGGTAGCAGTAGTAATAATAATAGTAATTATAGTAGTAGTAGTAGTAGTAGTAGTAGTAGTAGTAGTAGTAGTAGTAGTAGTAGTAGTAGTAGTAGTAGTAGTAGTGGTGGTGGTGGTGATGATAGTAGCAACCTTAGCAACAGCAGTAGTATTAGTCGTATTAGTAGTAGTAGTAGTAGTAGTAGTAGTAGTAGTAGTAGTAGTAGTAGTAGTAGTAGTAGTAGTAGTAGTAGTAGTAGTAGTAGTAGTAGTAGTAGTAGTAGTAGTAGTAGTAATAGCAATATAGTTCTAATAACAGATTTATGAGGTGAGCTGCGCTGGCCGGAAGCGCCTTAGACTCGGTAACAAATTGCGACAACAGACACTGGTCATTAATCTCCGTCCAGAACAAACACTTGTTGACATCCAATTGTTGAGCACGGACGCATTTTAGGAAGTGTCAACCGGATATTTTTCGACCAGTTTTGGCATACACAGGAAAGCAGCACAGTGTGTTCAACAGTAATCATATTTGAAACGTTTAATTGATTGAGCGGTGCTTGCTTTGTTAGTCCAGCGTTGCATGTTGACGCTGACAACAATGCGAAACGGATCTCTCTGGTGTTTTCTCTCTTTGTGCTCTGATTGCGGTGCTCTTTGTGGAAAGAGGTAATTACAAGCGCCTCCATGCGCAACTAGGAGGAAGCGTAGGTTACAAATCAAATTCAACAATCACGAAACGTTGCTAATTTGACAGCACTAATATATCAAAAGAGATAGTCAATGTTTCCGTATACTGTGTCCCAGTTTCAAAGGTGTTGTGTTTGATTAATACGGTTGTAATTATTCCACTTCCGCGATATTATTCTCGATTTGGTCATATGGATTTGTAATCAAATGGTGGACGGGTTCGCACACGCTGGACAGATCAGATTAACGCTCTTAGCAAGTTGTGTTGAAACACGTGGATCTATCACTAAGCAACATGATTTGAAACATACGTTGCCTAGTAAACGGGATATCCTGCGATGCCCTGCTCTCACCCCGTGTCCAGGACCTCCGGGTTCGTCAATTTTCGGTTGAAAGGTCGAAGAGCAGAAAACGGCGCCTCGCCTACACTCCACCCAACTGGCCTATTCAACTCAAACCCAGTCTAATCAGACTAATCTTGTGTGATATAATCCAACCTAATCTGTGATTATCTTATCTGATCTAATGACTTCTATACCAATGTTATCATAATGCAAAAAGTTTCAATCGCTGGTTGTAGGAATCTTTGGTCCTCAACTTCTGCCATCGCTGATCTCTCTTGTCAACATTCTCCCAGAATGTAATCGCAATCAATCATCAATATCCATTGGAGTAGTCAAGTCAAAAACAGAACGATAAGAGAAACCGGAAGCATGCAAGTCAGTGGTAGTTCCCAGTGTTTGACGACATCCTATGGCTAGTGTTTTAGTTGTCGGAGAGTTGGGAGTTCAACCCCAATGTCTTCTTCATCTTCTAACCCCCTCAGCAAAGTAACTGAAAAAGATGTTGTTGGGGATCAGGAAACTTAAATATCTCACCAGTTATCAGTTGTTTTGTGTGTAACATATTAATATTGAGCGTCTCTGAGTAGGTATCTTGAAGAAGCGCTATATAAATTTCAGAATGAATTAATGAATTATCTATATTAGATTTCGACCTACGTTCCTGTATTTTCGAAATCTGTTTAATTTTCAATTCTCACCTATTCTTTGACAACTAAAACCCTGATTTTGGCTGCCAAGATCGTTGACGTCGCCCTCCTTCTAAATACACGATTGGGACTAGCACCACCCTTGAAGGGCCGTGAAGGAGTTTGGCATGCAAGTTGAATCGACCTCCAGTTTATGAACTCAACTTTTGTCGTCCGCCTAATCCACTTGACTAAACCAAGGCGAGAAAAGCGTTTAAATTGTACAGGAATAATTAGATAAGATAAGATAATGACAAATCCTGAAGCGTTTTGTGCCATCGAGGATCGGACAGTCATTGAATTTCTGCTTTGTACGGCATCGATTTCTCTTTGGTATTGGTATGTAAACTTTTTTGATTTCGGTGCAATTTCTGTTATCACGTTTTCAGTTACGACGACATGGCATGATTAATGACGTGATTTTGAGGGCTTTCACCAGAGTCAAAATACCGGCCATCAAGGAGCCCAACGGCCTCTCCAGATCTGACGGCAAAAGGGTTGATGGAGTCACCATAAGACCTTGTTCCAGAGGTCGTTGCTTGACGTGGGATGTCACGATGCCAGATACATTCACATCATCATATCAATCAATCAATCAAGCAAGCAAGGATTTATATAGCGCCCCTTCAAGGAAGCTATTCAGAGCCGCTCCAAGCCCAGCTGCGGCGAAAGACAACAGTCTTTAGAGCAGAGAACAGAGCGGTGGACGAGTCTCGAGGAAGAGACCGCAGCTCAGGAGGAAGTCCATTCCAAATTGTGGGTCCAACCACGGAGAAAGCGCGCTGCTGAATAGTAGCGGTGCGTACGAAAGGAACAGAGAGATCACCACGGGCGGCCGAGCGAAGAGAACGGTGACCAGGTGGAACAGAGGCACGAGAACAGAGCTCACGCAGATAGAAGGGAGCACAGCCATGATGACATTTCCAGACAATGGAGGCAACCCGGTAGAGAATGTGTTGCGAGAGTGGTAACCAGGGGAGGACGTCTCGCATGTATTCAGAGACATGGCCAAATTTAGGAATACGCCCAATCGAGCGCGCAGCGGAACGCAGTACACGTTCGAGGCAGTTCAGTCGAGTGAGGGGAAGCCCAGGAGAGAGAGAGAGAGAGAGAGAGAGAGAGAGAGAGAGAGAGAGAGAGAGAGAGAGAGAGAGAGAGAGAGAGAGAGAGAGAGAGAGAGAGAGAGAGAGAGAGAGAGAGAGAGAGAGAGAGAGAGAGAGAGAGCAGCAGGGATCAAGTCGACAGGTAATGAACGCATGAACGACAGTAGCAGATTGGGAGGGGGAGAGAGAGCGGGAAACGACACGAGGCTGTCGAAGCTGAAAGTAGCAAGCGCGGCTCAGCTGCAAGATATGCGGAGAGAGGGTGAGTTCTGAATCTAAGATTACGCTAAGATCTCTTACGAAAGTGGAAATGGCGATATGGGGGATGTAACATCGCCAAACACAGGTGCCGCAGCGCAAAAAAGCAGCCCATAATAAGGAAAGCAAATATGCTGCCATCTCACAATTTCATCCCTGGGGCAGTCGAAACGGCAGGAAAGTGGCACGCTGAGTAAATGGATTTTGTTCAAGAACTTCAAACCAAGATAAAAGCAGCGACAGGTGACCAACGTGAGACCAGCGCATATCAGCCTATCAGTCGCCCTGCCAATTGGAAGCTCCCTATCTGGCCTAGGCACCTCGGATTGGAACAATAAGGAGACCCTGCAGCCAGGACTGAATGACGGTCTATAGCCTAGATACAGTGACTGCAAACACTGTCGACTCCTCCTGTCTATACGACTTATAATGAACACAATGAGGTAGATGCAAAAATGTAAATGTAGAATGTAAACTGTACATGTAAATGTAAATGTAAACTGTAAATGTAAAATGTTAATGTAAGATGTAAAGGTAAAATGTAAATCTAAAATGTAAATGGAAATGGAAATGTAAAATGTAAAAGGAAAATGTAGATGTAAAATTTTGATATTTGATAATAATAATAATAATAATAATAATAATAATAATAATAATAATAATAATAATAATAATAATAATAATAATAATAATAATAATAATAATAATAATAATAATAATAATAATAATAATACTGTACTTGTACACTATGAAAAACAGACATTAAAAAGTTTTCAGCAACCAAATGACATTCCTGTCATAAAACAGTGACATAAAACATCTAAACAATTTGTAATTGTACAACAACCAAAAATGTGTTCTCCAGAAGAAACGAGTTTTACAAGATACATTGTTCTAGTTGATCATTTCGTAGTAGGAGCCTCCAGCTAGAGGGAAATACAGAAAAGGAGAGGCCGGCACACCAGGCTGAGCCTGGAGGGTGCACTTACAGGGTTCGCCACGAAACATCGGGGGTTCGAAGCAGAAGGCCGTGCACCTGGGGTTTGATAGGCAACTTTTTGCACAGAACGTAGCACTGCACCGTGGATTCGGAACCGTTTCGAGGATACAACCAATCACGCATTGATCTGTCAGAAGTTTCCGTACAAGGATCTCTTGTTTCAGAGGATCATCTGCTTTGCGAGTCAACGCTGGAAACAACAAACGAAAGTGTAATAATTCACGTGCAATTTGACGAAATTAATGTAGTTTTCTCTTGTCTCTCAAAACACGCCGTGATGATGAGATTATGAACATAGTTCATTCACTGTTGTCATCTCACTCACCATTAAGATGAACATCATCATCAGCTTCATCTTTTCCGTGTATTTCTGCGGCCTTATATTGGTCGTGTTTAGCCTAATCCTTTTATCTTAGTTTGTAACCTGTGTATGTATTTAGGCCTATGTGGACATTTACTCTAGCGTTTTTTGTGCACTCTACAAATATCATTTGCATACGCAAACACATCCGATGTTAAAGTCACTAATATCAAAAAGGAACAATGCTTAGATAATGATGTCACTAATGGCGAGGTCCCGCAGACACGTAGAGTCCGTTATAATCTTCAATCGTTGTCATTGCATCATCATCATCATCATCATCATCATCGTCGTCGTCATCATCATCATCATCATCGTCGTCGCCTGTTAGGCGATGGTCATTTTATAACACTTACCAAGTCGACAAAGTCACAAAGCAATATGAATCTGTTAAACACAAGTAGACCACATTCCTAATACTCGATACAACCTGTTCCAGGAACTCTGAACATTATGTCATCTGATAACTTTGGATTGGAATTCAATGGTTGGGTTCTACGTGAGTCTACCACTGGATACTCTTTCCATCTATCTGAGCAATGTTTGTTTAATGTCGAACTTCTGTTCTTAACATTATTCAACACTGCTTTAGCAACGCATCTTGTAGTTTTGAAAGCGATGCTATATACATTTCAAATCACAATTACAAAACAAAATAGGTCTTTACTGAAATTAGGCGAAATGATCTAAATATGCATTGACGTTAAGAACAAAAGTACGTTCTTGAACAAGCAGTGACCGGGGTGGTGGGAACCAGTGGTATTCCCACGCAGACACGTAGAACCCGACCATTTGACACCAATCCAGAGTTAACAGATGGTATAGTTTTTCGGACTTCCTGGAATAGGTTGTATCGAGTATGTCAACTGCCTAACTTTGGTGAATTGCTAAAACTTGATGAAATTTCTTCATCTGCACAGTCTTAGTCATCTGTCCAACTTTGGTCGGCAACCAATCCTGTCCATAAAGGTGGAGTTGCGACTCAAATTACTATCTGGAGTAAAGCAGCGCTTTTGGTAATGTAACAGCCTCTGTTAGAGATTGCTAAGCGACAACAAACCTAACACTATCAGAGGAAGAGTCTGAAAAAATGAGAAATAGTTTCTTAGGAATGTTCTCTCCTCTCTCTAACACTACTTTTCCAAGAATAATGATTAAAAATTAGTAACTTCTATCGCGCTTGTGTATAATAATAAATAATAAAAATAATCTTTGTTTAATATTTTCAAACTGACAATTACGCAGTATGATTACAAATCAGTATGAACGGATGATCACAATTTATTACAGGAGTCGAATTTTAACTGTATACGGCAGCCATACAAGGCGCCCATCACGTCCTACATCTCACTTTAACAACGCGCCATCTCGCGAATGATAGGCTGAGTGGACCTTTGGGAGTGTTGCGGGAAGCGATCCGCTACCTAATGCTCTCATGCCAGTGATGTTACCACTACTCTATGGACCCCCCCCCACACACACAATGCAGAATTTAATGCACATGATATCAACCGATGGTACACAAAAACCAAGCCGTACGGAGCTCAACATCCAGAAGATCAGTCCGTAAGACAGAGAGGTAGCATATATGGTGGATAAGCAATTTCAAAAAGGTAAGTTTTAGGTTGAGAATGAAATGACACAATCGACTGAGAAGAGAGCACAGACACAGGGAGAGAGTTCCAAAGTGTAGGTTCAGCAACCGAAAAAGTTCGTTCACCAAGAACAGGACTGATTTTAAGTATTCTAGATGGCCAGAGATCACAGTTTTATGAACCATGAGCCCTAATTTGAAACCAATCTTATGCTGAAAAGAAAGCCAATGCGAAGATTTAATCTCATGGGTTATGTTCATAATTGTATGCATTAGTTATGGCGCTTGCCAAAGAGTTCTGCGCTCTCTGCAACTTCAGGATGTTTGCCTTGTTGATGCCAGTAAGAAGCGAGTTGCAGTATTCTAGGCGAATGGAAGCAATGCGATTCCAGAGATACCTTTCAGACATAGGCACAAAACAACTAATTTTTCTTTTTATATTCTACTCAATCGTGTTCTTCATATTTTGCTCTATTCTGTTCTTTTCTATTTTGTTCTATTCTACTGTTTTCTTCTACATTCTGTTCTTTTATCTATATCTATCTATAATGAACTTCTATAGCGCCCCTTCAAGAAATCTACTCAGTGGCGCTCCCGACCCAGGCCCGGTCAAAAATAAAGGTCTTAAGAAGGCCATAGAAAGTACCTGAGAGGTCTCTAGGGAGAGAGCGAAGGGAAAGAGGGAGGTCGTTCCAAGCGGTAGGACCCACCACGGAGAATGCCCTACGCTGCGCCATAGCAGTACGCGCATAGGGGACAACAAAATCACCCCTGGAGGCCGAGCGCAAGGCACGGCGCCCCGCACAAGCGGAAGTTAAAGTAAAGAGCTCGCAGAGGTAGGCCGGGGCCCGCCCTAGGACACAATGCCACGCCATGGTGGAGACCCTGTAATGAATGCGATGCTGGACAGGAAGCCAATGGAGAACGTCTCGCATAAATTCAGAAATTTAGAAATTCATAAATTTATGTTCTAATCTGTCTATTCTGTTCCATGTAATTATATTTTATTCTATCATAGACTAGTCTTTTCTGTTCTGCCCTGTTTTATTATACGCAATCTAGATGTGTATACGCGCCATTCGCTATTCAACTTCACTTTTTTTCTATTCATTTACACTCAATCCTTACAAAACTAAGCAATGTGACATCACTTCTCTGTTTTATGTATGTGTGCATGCATGTTTGCATGTATGCATGCATATACACATATACACATGGCATGCATACATACATACATATGTATTTATATATGTATGTATGTATGCATGGATATATGTATGTATATATATACATACATATATACATGCACACTTACATACATATATAAATACATACATACGTTTATACATGCATACATACATACATACATACATACATGCATACATGCATACATACACATTACACACATAAATACATTAATGCAGACATGAGCCTATATACATTTATTTGCCTTAATTATATGCATGACTGTCTTATACTGATATTCTAACAATTAGATTACTTCTCTACGATTTCCTCTTTAACATTTCAACTCAAATGTCAAAGTTCACAACAGTAAATTATTTTATTTTCCGCATATCTGATTGCATCGAATCCATTAACACAACATTAAACAATGACTTTTCTAGAATGACTAAATGACTTTAGATAAAATGTTATACCATCTCTACATTTAAAACGGGTCTGAACTTTTTCCAAACTGTAGGCCTATGTAGCCTATGTCATACTACTGCACATTTCAAAGTTAGGCCTACCTAAAACTTATCTTCACAGGTTTTCCATATATAAAAATATGTATAAGGTATATACAGCGTTTCAATCCTAATGTGCGACGCGCAACTGATTCACGATTCTACAACATAGGCTAAAAAACAGGCTGAGAACCAGATATCGTAAAACAACAAAAAACACGTGACACCTATCTGATGTTCTTCTATTTAAAATGTTTTAGCAATTATATTTCTTGATATCATGTCCATCAGCGGCTTTCAAACGGTGGTACGCGTACCACTGGTGGTATGCCAGGTGTAGTTTAGTGGTACGCGAAAAAATAAAAGAGTTGCTTCTCTGTGAGTTAATATACCCATCTTTCTTTGATTAGCTCTTGACTAATTGAAGTTACTATTCTACGTCCACCATGCGTTTTTTCTTAAATCTTCTGAGTTTATGCATGTCTTTTTTTTATTAGCTATTCCACGTCAACCATGAGCTTCCTTTTCGTAACAGTTTTTGATCTGACCTTTGCTGGTGGTACGCCAACATCGATTTTTTACCCTGTGGTTCAATAAAAATAAAGTTTGAAAACCGCTGATGCATATCGTAGATGGTATAATTGGTCAAGCTTCTGAAAGTGATATAACATTTTCAAAACCAAAACACCGAAAAGGTTGACATGAAACCAGTGCTTTTTTTCTAGGAAAAAAAGGTTCCGGAACGGAACAATAGGTGCCGGAACGCAACAATTATGGGCGGACTAAAATCACGAGAAAAACGGGATTGGGGGTTGGAAGGGGTCTCAATAAACACTGAAAACAGTTCAAAAACACTTAAATTAAATTAAAATAACTAAATTATTGTTTTAATTATTAAAATAAATTAATTAATTTTTTGGAGCTGAAAAAGGTGCCGGAACGCCGTACCGGCGCGTTCCGGCTGAAAAAAGCCCTGCATGAAACAATGATACAGAAAATTTAAAAAAGTCACAGACCTACAAAATACAACACGAAGCTGTCCTTAGCGACTATGCTAAACAGACATTAAATAGTTTTCAGTAACCAAATGACATTCGTGCCATAAAGCATCGACATAAAAGAGCTAAAGAAATATCATACTCGCACAACAATCAAAAGCAATTTGCACCTATCTGCAGGCCTTGTATTCAAAAATGTTTTCGCAATAGTATAGCTTTCGATTTCATGTTTATCATCGAAGCTCCTGAATATGATCACCATTAACTTCAGCGCTATGAAATCTTCCTAAGTTAAACACCAATAACATTGCCATAAAAATCGACACAGAAAGTTTAAAGAGAGATCATGGTTCCACAAAATACAACAATAAACTGTCCTCAAATGCTAAACAAACATTCCGGCTCAGAGAAACGAAAATGACGAGCTATTCCATTTAAAAGAAAAGACAAAACGTTGCCTTATCTGGTGCTCATATATCTACAATTTGTTTCGCTCATATATTGTTCAATCTTATATAATCTATAACGTTGATCAGGAGAGTCACATTCACTGAACCCACACTGAGCCAAATCTTGCCACCAGTGGCAAAAGACGAGCTCCCTATGGGCCAAAAGAGTGTGGCTTACTGGATATATACTTTTTGAATCATTCTGCAGAAGCAACGAGTTTTACAAGTTACATTATTCTAGTTGATCATTTCATAGTAGGTGCCTCCAACTACAGGGAAATACAGAAAAGCAGAGGCCGGCACACCAGGCTGAGCCTGGAGGGTGCACTTACAGGGTTCGCCAGGAAACATCGGGGGTTCGAAGCAGAAGGCCGTGCACCTGCGGTTTGATAGGCAACTGGTTGCACAGAACGCAGCACTGCACTGTGGATTCGGTACCATTTCGAGGATACAACCGAGCACGCATCGATCTGTAAGAAGTTTCCGTACAAGGATCTCTTGTTTCAGAAGGTCTGCGTCTTTGCGAGTCAGTGCTGGAAACAACAGAAAGTGTAGTATTTCACGTGCAATTTGACGAAATTAAATTTATCACGCGCTTTCTCTTGTCTCTCAAAATACGCTATGATCATGACTTGGTGAACAGTGTTCAATTACTGTTTTCATCTCGTTCACCAATAACATCAGCATCATCATTATCATCAACTTTTCTGCGCATTTTGCTGCTATATATTGGTCGTATTTTGCCAAATCCTGTCATCTGCGGTTTGTGTATATGTATATCATTTATGTGGATATTTACTACAGCTCTTCGATGTATATCACATAAGCACTTCCTAAGCCGAACCAGCTGATGTTAAGGTCACTAGGAACAAAGAACAAACACTGTTCAGATAACTAGAAGTCATCGCTGGCGATGTCTCATCCAGCGTTCAATGTAGTTTTTTTTATATTTCTACTACAACAAGTGAAATGACCCTGCGTCTTTCCCAGATTTCAGGCATCGTGTTTTGTCTGTGTTTGGGCGAATTTCCGTCACTGTGATAGATACCTTGCCATCAGTGGACCAATTTACATTTCAGAGGTGACATGTTGGTTCTCAGCTGGAGCACTGAGTCCCACTCCACCAGACCTGTTTGCCATCATCAACTGGGAACTCTTTGCTTCGGTGAAGGAATGACTCATAAAGACTTTGGAGTGATGATATCAACCGTCAACTACGCAGAGATCCTGCGACCAACTGTTGGAATGGTCCGGCATTCGTTCTTCAGGCGGCAGAACATATCGATTGTCGTTCTTCATCATCCATGATGTAACGCAGTCCAGGAACACTGAGAATCATGTGATCTGTCTGTGTTTGATGGGAATCCATGTTTTAGGCGCTACATGAGTGGGAGGATTATCCACGGAAGACTAGTAACCTGATCATAGCAAGCTGAGGAACTTTTTCTTCTAACATACAATTAATATAATTTTGGCTAGAGTTGAGAGCATCTCTGGGGAATTTTCTTTTAAAACTGCTATAAAAAATTTAAAAGTTCATATGCAATTGCATTCTTTGCCTTTTTTAACACCATATCACCAACACTACCAACAATACCACTACTATTATTGTCATCGTCGTCATCATCACTTTAATCCGCATAGTTATTATTATTATTATTAACGCATAACCAATAACAACGTTATCACCCTCATTCTTCGTCATTGCATCATTATCATCAGTACCATCATCGACTTCATCATCATCATAATTGTAATCCATATATCATCATTATCGTCATTGATATCGCATTCACAAATCATCATCATCTTCATCATCATCTTCATTAACTTCACCACTGCTATAATTATCTTCAGCGTCATCGCTCATCATCATCATCATCATCATCATAATCGCCCCTATCATTCTGCTCGTCTTATTCTTTGAAATTCTGAATAATCAACGGTTATGTGGGTTACCTGTAAGACCAAGCAGGTATCCATATGGGATGATCAACGATTCATTGTAAACAACCGTGAGGTTGTTAACGACGAGAGGCTTATTCTCGTAATGGATGGCCAAGGTGTTTTCTCCGACGACGTCTCCCCAACCGATGGCCAACACTCCGTCGAACCAAGAGACCCAGTGTCTTCCCGATGCACTGGACGCATCGAACGACGAAGGAGAAAGATTGAAGAGTACGTCGGTTCCATTTCTGCAACAACAATTCAAACTGTGAATGTGATAACAGATTATGTTATAAAGGTCTCTTAAAGAGAGAATAGCCAGAGGCCCTCAAGGCCAGATAGCTCTAAACAACGGTCAAAAAAAATTATACTGAATCAAACATTCAAACACAATATTAGATATTCATTAAAAAAGTGCATGGAGCGCAGCAGGTGCAGAAATTAAATAAATAAATTATTCAATGAATCGTTAGATTACAATCCGATGGACCATCCTCACATCTCACTCTCTCCCGTCCCCCAGTCACTACTCACCTGAAGTTCTCCAACCGATCCATACCCCACACTACAACTCAACTCTGGACGGACTTCCTACCGAATTCCGCATTTTCTCAGTTCCTCCACCAATACCGCCACTCACTCATCGTCATCTACCTCAGGCTCCTCTACTCATCACCCCACAGGCTTTCCACTCCAAACTGAAAACTCATCTCTTCAAGATTTCCTTTCCTAATCCATCGGATCCTCTGCCTTCCAAGATATCTCGTTCTCAACGAAACCCCCGACTTTGGTGTGGGACCAGGACGGCGGGTAGATCTTGTTTTCCATGAAGCACTCCAGCCTAACAGTATCTCCTGTCAATGCCTGAGTGTTGGCTGGAAGCCGCGTCAACGTCGCCACTGTCATAAAAACATAACGATAAAAGCTAACTGTAACGAAAGAGCACAAACTAAAATCGATGATATTACAGAGAAATTGAGCGGTTATGATAATCCTGCATTAGCTGCTCTGCCTCTCTCCGGTCTCTCTGGCAACCGGACTTGGACCACCAACGGACTCGATCTCTGGACAACCCCTCGGATACGTCGCAGCGCTCGTGAATAAGCTGGTGCTTTGCGCTCAGCTTTACAGTGGCGCTTTAGAAAATTGGAGATTACGATTACGATTACCACTGTGTCGCTGGATGATAATCTTATCTTATCTTATCTTATCTTATATGATTATTTATAAAGCGCCTCTTACAGCATAGACTACTCAGAGGCGCTCCCAGCGTATCAGCCCCGAGGGAAAAGAAAGGTCTTTAGGCAGCGGAGAGAAGAGGGCGAGATCCCAAGCAATATCTTGCTATAGTATACGGAGAGAGGGGGCAGGTCATTCCATAAGGAAGGGCCAAGGATGGCAAAAGCACGATGCTGAGCCATCGAAGTACTTGCGCGAGGGACAAGTATATCAAGGCGGTCAGCAGACCGAAGAGGGCGGGAAGACAGAGCAGATAGAGATTTACGCATTAGGTCACAGAGGTATTTAGGAGCTTTTCCCAGTTGAGTCCTAGAGACCAGGAGAAGGACGTTGTATTGGATGCGGGAAGCAACAGGAAGCCAATGAAGTACATCAGTCATAAAGGTAGTTATGTGAGAGAAGCGAGGAAAACGGGCAATGAGCCTGGCAGCCGCGTTCAGAACAGACTGCAGAGATGAAAGGCGCGCTTTAGGGAGCCCAGCAAACAATGAATTGCAATAGTCAATGCGGCAGCAAATGAAGGCATGGACCATAGTAGTAAACACTGAAGGGGAAACTGATCTTCTTACAGCCCGCAAACGCCTCAGGTGATAGAAACAGGAACGTGTCAGGTGGGAGAGGTGTTCAGAAAACGAAAGGGTACTATCAAGGGTGACACCCAAATCCCGAACACTGGATGAAAATGAAAAATCAGGGTATATTGACGACAAAAGTGGGATATCAAGTTTAGAAAGTTGCTGCTTAGTGCCAAACCAGATCAGTTGGGTCTTAGAAGAGTTAAGGTTAAGTCGATTTGATGACATCCAAGAGTGGAGATCACGTGACAGGGAATCAATGGATCCAACAAGGGAGATCTGCTGAGAGGAGGAGCCTGAACGTCATCTGCATAGAGGTGACCAGAAGTAAGGTGTCTAGTAAATATAGAAGGAATGTCAGCTGTGTAGAGTAAGTACAGAATGGGGCCCAGGACAGAACCCTGTGGGACACCATACTCAACCCTAACCCAGGCAGTTCTGGAGTCACCAAGGACAAACCTCTGAGTACGGTCAGAGAGGTAAGATTTGAACCAAAGAAGAGGGAGACCACTGAGACCACACGACAGTTCAGGACGCCGAAGTAGGATTTCATGGTCAACCAATGATAATGAAAGTACCTTTGAATGTATATGTATGAGCCATATTGAAATCCGTAGATGACAAAGGGAATCCCATTGATGTAGAAATCCAGTTCTACCAGGTTGGTGTAGGTAGTTGTGTATAGATGAACGGAGGTTCTTTCCTCGAATGAAATTTCTAGAGTTCTGTTAACGATGCTATTCGACGTGAAAACTAAATCTGAAATACGTTCATGAAATGGATCTCAATCTTGTTAATAGTCTTTTAAAACCCGTTCTTTCTTTGTGCATAATTCATTCATTCGTTTTTTGTTTCTTTCGCTGATTCATTCATTTAAAAAAATTAAGATATCGGAAGGACATAGGTGAAATACCACCATTAATTCAGCAACTACCCGACATTTATAAAGCGCCTCTAGTAGGGTGAACCGTTCAGAGGCGCTCCCAGTGCGCAAGACCGAGGGAAAAGAAATAAGTCTTGAGGAAAGTAAAAGAAGATGAGGGGTTACTTATTAAAATACCACCATTAATTCAGCAACTACCCAGCCTACGATCATTTAAGCATAAGTTACGGTCTTCCATGTTCGGGGGGCACTAACTAACACCGTCACAGTTTAATCAACTCAAATACAATGAGCGTACACAGGTATACTCTCAAGATGTATTGTATTGTATTGTATTGTATTGTATTGTATTTAAACATTTATAAAGCGCCTCTAGTAGGGTGAACCGTTCAGAGGCGCTCCCAGTGCGCAAGGCCGAGAGAAAAGAAATGTCTTAAGGAAAGCAAAAGAAGATGAGGGGTTACTTATTAAAATTTGAGAGATGTGCTTTCGAGTTCTTAGTTATGTATAAGTTACCATTACATACCTAATGATATGCTCTCGAGTCTTTAGCTAAGTGTAATGTTACCATTGCATATCTAGTTATTTAAGCATTTAGTTAAGTATAAAGTTACCATTGCCTATATAATGATGTGAGATCGGCTGCCTGTCAACAACCCAGGTGGCCCCTTTTGGCTCTCCTGTGTAGCCAGATTATGTTAACTGATCATAAACATTATATGCCTTCTTTATTCTTACAATGCTTGGTTACCGAAATAAAAAATACAATACAAATTATGATTCTATGCAGGTGATAACGTGACACAAGATAAAAATACTTGCCTTTACAAGTAGCATTGTCATAATCTGAAAGAAACAAAGAAGACTTTCATTATCTAATTCTAATCTATTAACTTCTAAAGCGCCGTTCTCACAATGTCCACAATGCCAATCGATGGTCACTATGCAACACTTACCAAGTCAACATAGTCACACATTATTATGAATCCCTTAAACACAAGTAGACCACATTCCTCACACTGGATACAACTTACTCCATGAACTCAGAACATTATGTCATCTGTTAACTCTGGATTGGAGTCCAATGGTTGGATTCTGGGTGTCTGCGGGGTATCAGGGTGAGAATTGTCGGGGGTTTGGGGGTTCAACCCCCCTAGTCTTTCTTAGGACCCCATGGTAAAGTCTTAATTGCACACCAAAACTCCACATGAATCAAGGTCTAACCCCCCAGTTTTTTTTCTACAATTCTCATACTGCGGGGTATACCATTGGTTACTCAAGAAGTGCGGATTCTGTTGATTGAAACTCACGATACGCAGGCTAAACAGACGAGTTCGATTATAGGTAAATTTGCATGCGATTCATGCCTATTTTTCAAGGATTTTTGATACAAAATTCAACATTGAGATGGGTGTGTAACTTGACATCCGAATCCCGAAGTTCGCTTCCCCGTGGTTTTGTTTTGCTGGCTTGAGCGATGTAGCATTTGGCGCTGTAGACATCCGCAAATCACAAGGTTATAATTACGATTACCTAGAACATCTTTCTTGCCATTTCCGATTTTTGGTTGAGGGACATCACCTGAAAATGACGACAGCGAAAAAGAATACATGCTCATGAATAATGAATTAACAAGATCATGTAGGCAATTATGAACTTGTAAAAGATTGCAACTATGATCCGTTAAGAAACAAGATTTCTTTTTATTGTTCTTGTCAGAGCTAAGGGAAACCCCTAATACTCGTTCACAATATAAATCCCAGTGAAGACACATTTTAACCACACGCCTCGTTTCTAGCCAGATATCATTCTTTCTCCAATTCTGCCTTTCTCAAAAATAATAATGAATATATAATATATATATTATATATATGCATGCATGTACGCATGTATGTATTTTTTTATGTATGTACGTATATATGTATGTATGCATGCATGCATGTATGCATGTATATATGTAGGTAACTAGGTATGTAATGTATGTATGTATCGCTTGCATGCCTTAATTGCATGTATGTATGCATGCTTGTATATATGTAGGTATATATTCATGCATGTATGCATGTGTATGTATGCATGTATGAATTTATGTATGTATACATGTATGTATGTATGTATGTATGTATGTATGTATGTATGTATGTATGTGTGTATGTATGTATGTATGTATGCATGTATGTATGTATGTATGTATGCATGATACGATTCTATCTAAATGATTGATATCTAATACTGATTTGACCTTTATGGGGGGGTCGAGCCGGAGCCTGGTACATGAATATGGTCCCTTTGGGACTGTTTAGTTATGTTTAGTTAAGTTTAGTTAAGCTATAGATTATGGTTAACCTCCAAGTGTTGAGGATTTTAGAGGTTACAGCTAGTGGCCTGATTAAGCTATTGTGAGGGAGGTAACTGTACAATGCCATCATTGTATCTGTAAATTTACCTATCTGGGCATCCCCGGTCAGCGGGACCTAGGTCCCTTAGGGGCGCCCATTGCCTCTTATGACTCTAAGAACTCGTTAACTTTCAAACTCACCTGACTCTACTTCAAGTTCATTTCATTCCCTCTATGCTAGTCAAGCGAGTATCTTTATCTTACTACTTTATAGTTTCATAGGGTTTGAATTTCCAGAAACTGCACTATTTTATATTAATTTGTTTCGATGGAAATGATTGTTATTGATATCATTTGAAGCAATAAAGAAAGATGTTATGTTATGTTATGTTATGTTATGTTATGTTATGTATGTATGTATGTATGTATGTATGTATGTGTGCATGCATATGTGTGTAGTTTTCCTTTGAAGAAGAAGGAGTCAAGCGAATAGTTCAGTGAGCTGTTCTACAAGACCCGAGAAAGGGAGTTACCCTTAAACCCTACACAGCGTGCTTCGCCAAATATGGCATATACCTTAACATAATTGGTCTTGTTTTGTCGACGCTACCTTGAAGCAGTAATTAGGCCATCGGCTGAAAACTGTGTACATATAAACTAGGCTCTTAAGCAATAACACTTCGAACTCCGCCACTGCACGTCCGTACCCTAGAGCCAGGTTGTGCCAGACTGCCAGTACCAAGCGTGGATGAAGGAAAAGGGCAACACTAATGATCTTAGTTATCGCAAAGTGTCGTTAAACTGAATGAGAGATTAAAATGAGAAGAGGAATAGAGGTTGCTTCTTGTCTGATGTATGGAACGTGTTTGGGTGAAATAAAGCAGCTCTACAACATCGTGTTCGTGTCTGTCATCGGTCGACCGAGTAACGTTGCACATGCATGCAACACGTTGCACATGTATGTATGTATGTATGTATGTATGTATGTATGTATGTATGTATGTATGTATGTATGTATGTATGTATGTATGTATGTATGTATGTATGTATGTATGTATGTATGTATGTATGTATGTATGTATGTATGTATGTATGTATGTATGTATGTATGTATGTATGTATGTATGTATGTATGGCAATGTATGTATGCATGTATACATGTATACAAAAGGAATCTATCCTCTTTGAAGAGTTACAAAGGTAAATATCTAAGAAATTAGCCAAGAACATCAGCATACTAGTTGTGTCAATAAATGGCTTACTTGCTTACTTATTTTATGAGGCCGTTAGTGATCTTATAATTGCGCCCTTTATGTACTTTCTAAGCAGCTGGAAACGAACCCTTACCAATTGGTTGCTCGCGCGGGATCTTCCAGGTAGCAGTGGCTGGATCGTAGGAACTGACTGCCACCGTCGACAGATTGGCGATCATGGATGTATCTGGATATGTCATCAAGAAGTTATGTCCTGGAATGCTTCCCCTTCCAGTGTTCAGCACACCTTCTGTCCAAGAAACCCAGAGCCACACAGCTGTTGCATTTACAATGTCGAACAGCGGTTCATCGTTCAGGATCTTAATGGCGAACCATTTGCCGCTTGCCGGGTATCTGCGGTTTGAAGAACAACGGATTGTGATAAGCTCTCCTCAAGATGTGGTTTTTAATATTATAATTATTTTCACTTTATTATTATTATTCTTACTATTGTAAATTTAGGAAAAAACACAATAGCGACCAACCCACTACAGGTAATAAAAATAACAGTACTAATAAAAATCATCATTCTACTAATAATAATAGGGCCCATTTCAGACATAGCTGTTTCTAGATAAAATTGAAGTTCTTGAGGAATCCTTTTACCTCGGGGCATAAAAAACAAAAATAAAAAACCGATAATAATGATAACGATAATGATAGCAATTATTTCTGCTAATGTTATCATAGCAGTCAATAATATTACAACTGTTACTACTATTTTTTTTATTTTTACAATTGTAAGTAAGTAAGTGGTCAGGAAAGGTTCACCAGTCACTCTGTTACAGAATAAAGCAGGGAGGCGACCTGACCGACGTCTCTCATGAGCGTAGACTCGGATTCGACCTGGGCTGGTGAACCAAAGTCCTCCGTGCCCACCTTCACGTGGTGCGGACTGTTGGTACCCTTCCAGGGGAAGGCAATGGCAAACCACCCCTGTTAATATGCCAAGAAAATCGTCATGAGACACACCAAACCACGCCGATGGTCGCTGATGGTGGGACTCCCAGGCCGGAGCGCTGATGGTGGGACTCCCAGGCCGGAGCGCGACTCAAGGGCTACTGGGGAAGTAGCAAG
The DNA here is from genome assembly GCA_963556255.1 of Allolobophora icterica. Taxonomy (NCBI): domain Eukaryota; kingdom Metazoa; phylum Annelida; class Clitellata; order Crassiclitellata; family Lumbricidae; genus Allolobophora; species Allolobophora icterica. The sequence continues at coordinate 93,599,696 of OY744604.1, forward strand.
ACGGCAAGCGTGTTTCCTTTTCCCACCGTTGTAGGAGGATTTCATTAATATTCATAAACCTCTTTCGCAAATTAACTTGAATATGCATAAAATTCAGCCTATCACAGCTGTTCATGCATATTCATTAACTTTGTGGGACATTCAGCTCAGCATTGTGGGCAAGCTTAAAATACTTATCGAAAACAGCCATTTTCCAGCTAAGCTGTCTTATGCATATTAATGAGTACTGCGCCTGATATGGCTGGCGTCACGTGACCTGTTTAATTGGCCCTGATAGGCTGAATTTATGCATATTCAAGATCATTTGCGACTGAAGTTTATGAATATTAATGACATCCTTGTACAACGGTGGGAATCGGAAACACGCGCCCCACAGGTCAATTTTTAATTGGTCAGATCATTCTGAACGAATTGGTTTTATAAAATGCAATAGGCATATGGAATAATATTTTGCATGAAGGACTTTTGTAAAGACGAATTCGACATTCTGTGCAGTCTGCATTTAGACTTATTTTGCTTGAATAAAATAAAAGACTCATGTTTTAATTAAAACAGCGAATAATTCGACTTGATTTTTTTTACTAAGGAATAGAAGTCTGGATATGATCATGATTTTGTAGGTGTCGGTCTTGAGTTTCAAAGTCTTGGTCTTGGTATTGAGGTTCGAAGTCTTGGTCTTGGCCTTTAGGTTCAAAGTCTTGGTCTTGGTCTTGAGGTTCAAAGTCTTGGTCTTGGTCTTGAGGTTCAAAGTCTTGGTCTTGGTCTTGAGGTTTAAGATCTTGACAACAAGACTGTTATTATTATTATTGCTGCTGCTGCTGCTGCTGCTGCTGCTGCTGCTACTACTACTACTACTACTACTACTACTACGAATAAAAATGATAATAATAATAATAATAATAATAATAATAATAATAATAATAATAATAATAATAATAATAATAATAATAATAATAATAATAATAATAATAATAATAATAATAATTTCAACGCAGTTGCCTTTCACAGCACGTTCGTTGTTCCAGATCTTGACCTGGACGCAGTGGCGTAGTCAGGTTTTAACACCAGGGGGAGCGAGCACAAAAAAGGCCCCAATTACCAAAATGGATAATTTCAATTAATTACATTCTTTATGATTACACCTACTTAATTTGTATTTTAAATAGAAACACTGAAACACCCAAAAGGTGGCGAAAGCAATAGGCCTATGCACTGTAAATGAGTAATAGTGTAACATAGGCCTACTATAACATAACAGTACAAGCACAGACCAATTACAACAGCCTTTTTCGTCTAGGCTACATTTTAACAAAGTTATCTTTTACGTACATAGGATTTTATGAGTTTGATTCTGCTGTTATTGGCAAGGCCAGATAAACGCGGTACAATGTGACAGGCTATAGCATAAATTGAACATTGGCGATAATGAATTTTAGTATATTATTGATGGTCGTCACTTCTTCGAATATGAAGTCATATCACTCAAATACAATACACTCCAATCCTCCCAGCACTATTACCTCCGTCAGCTGTTCACGGTCCAACCACTCCGCTCAAACCTCGCCTCTTCTGCCCTAAACTTTTTCACCCTCCATCGTCTCATCAGTAAAATCATAAATGTGCGAATGGCTCTATAGACATAGCTGTCCCATCTCTTTGGAACAAACTCCCACCAGTAGTTCCAGTACTACGAGAAATATCAGATCCATCCCACGAATTCACCAAACCTCAGCTCTTGCTATCTCTCCACAGGTCTTTCACTCAAAACTGAAAACACTGCTCTTTCACAAATCCTATCTCGATTCCTCCTCTTCCCCTTACCTGTTTCGCCGTTTCAACCCTAAACACCACCACCTTAACCGTCTGACTTGATTGACCCCTTTGGATCTTGACATGGAATCGATTTCACCCCGCCTATCGATCATGATTTGACTGAGCGCCTGTGAATAAGCTGGTTCCCGCAACTTCGCTTTTGTAGACGCTGTAGAAATTAGGATTACGACTTGACACTGGAATTTTCCTTATTGACAATACTGATTATTTCCTTGAACATGACATTGTCTTTAAATGATAAAAAAAACTCTTGTGCAATTTCAATTCGAATTTTGATGACATCCGAGTACATGTAGGCCTATGCCAAAATTTCTAATTTGGTCACATTATCGGCATTCACATTGCTAAGATGCTTTGGATCTAAACAACTAAATTTGGAAGCCACATTAATTTGGTAGAATGCTCAAATCTTTTAGTTGTGCATGTATCTCGATTCGAAGAATCGAGATAGTTGTGCATTTATGACACAATCTAGTGACACTGTGGTAGTTTTAACCCTGAATTTATTTTCTGAAATCAGATATTCCATCATTCACAATGACATTTGTGAATGATGGAATGACATTTCCCCATGGATTCATGGAATCTCTTTCTTTTCGAACTCTTTGTTGCTTATAGTCATGCAGTAGTTTTGATCCAGATCAGTTGCTTCATTTTCAATCCATTCAAACTCATATTCAAATTCATTTCGCATGTTTTTCATATCGTTTTCAAATAGTTGAATCAAATGAGAAGCTGTTACCAAATCAATGCCATTTCTCTGTAAATATGCTAATAAACTGAAAGCCTTTTCTAGCACTTTTTCCAGAATATTAAAAGAACTAAGAATTCGAAGGTATCAATAGTGTTACAAGAATACCTTTGCTTCAGTCAACTGCTTAGTAGTGCAGGTTTGAAAGAAGTTTACCGTTTAAAGACAAGGTGACATATTTCTTAGGTCGTTCGAACGATTGGAATAAAATTAATTTTGAATGATTGGAATAAATAAATTGTGAAAAGGCCCCACATTTTGGAAAATGGTCCCAGGGGGAGCGGTCGCTCCCCCTGCTCCCCTCCTGGCTACGCCTCTGCCTGGACGGCCACTCCAGAATCCACATATTTAATTAGTATCTGACACCTGAGGGATCATATATACCTCGGGTAAAAAAATAATAATAATAATACTTTTTATTCGAAATAAGTGTAATCGCTCAAGAGTAAGAAGTAACTCCCTAAGATAGATTGGTCACAGGAGCTGTTATGTACATCTGGCAGGAGTAAAAATTATGCTAGTGGCTGTTATATGTACACCTGGAAAATGAGTCCTCGCCCTCCGCAACATCAGTGAACGTGAGTGGACTTGCTATAGCATTATAACCCTGTATCAGGTGGAAAAGCGTCAGAAAACTGACCTCACGTGATGGTAGAGATGGTAGAAAGACGCTGGCCTACCTCACGGAAGAAACCAACCCCGGCAGAATTTACTGAGTCCAGTGTTTCTAAGACGATGGCCAAAAAAGATGTGAATATGGTAACCTAAAGATATTGTATTGCATTGTATCTATAAATTTATTAAGGACCTGTCGCACAATAACTATTCAGAGGCGCCCCCTCAGCACAGAAGCCTGGTTAAACAGAAATTCCTTTAGAGAACGCGAGACCGATGAGGAAAAGCCAGTCCTGAGCAGAAGGGGAAGGCCATTCCAAATCGTGGGACCCACTACAGCAAACACCCGATGTTGGACTGAGAACAAAAAGATCAAGGCGATTTACAGAGCGAAAGAAGCAGGAGCGAGTCATATTGGAGATATTCTCTGTGAATGTGAGGGAGGAGTCAACTGTGACGCCCAAGTAGCGAACGGTGGAGGAGTAGGTGTAAGCAGGGAACTTCTCAGTCAGCAATGGGAAGTCGAGTTTAGCAAGCTGCTGCCTAGTCCAAAACCAGACCAATTGAGTCTTAGCAGTGTTGAGGCAGAGACGCTTAGGCGAAATCCAGTAGTGAAAATCAGAGACAAAATGGTTAATAGTTATTTAATTGTTATTATTAATACTACCCTTTTTGTTGATGCCATTGTAGCTAATATTTGATATTATACTAATAACCAGTGTTATAATATTAGAGATGTTTTATTACCGGGTAACTTAGTAATAAATACAGAAAGGCGACAAAACAACTACAACTAGTAATGATAGCAAGTAGTTGTAATCAATGTTAATAATATTGGCATTGACCATTGTTGCTCGATTCTAGCTGGTCTCCCACTCGGAGTCTTAGGGCGTCTGGATCGGGTGCTACGCTCAGCCGCTCGACTTGTCGGGCGTATCCCCAAGTTCGCTCCTGTATCTGCCTACATGCGCGATGTGTTGCACTGGCTCCCTATCGCGCAGCGTATTTCCTATCGGATCGCTGCCTTAGTCTCTCGTTGTCTTCTAGGCTGCGCTCCATCTTACCTTCGTGACCTTTGCCGCCCGGTGTCCGACGTCGTAGCGCGTCGGGCACTACGCTCCTCGGCCAGAGGGGAGCTCTTGGTCCCGCGTGCTCGTTCTTCTATTGGGCAGCGCCGGGCTTTCTCAGTTGTGGGTCCCTCCACTTGGAATGGGCTCCCGCTGGAACTGCGATTACTACCTCTGAATAATTTGCCTGCATTTCATAAATCGCTCAAATCTTTCTTTTTTAGCCGTGGCTGAGCTGGGAGCGCACCTGAGTAGGTATCTTGAAGGAGCGCTATATAAATCTTCAGAATGAATGAATGAATGAATGAATGGCATGATTGAAGAATTTTCTGAGCCTCTGACAACAAAATCAAGGCATCGCACATGACGGACTTTGTAAACTCTTTCAGCCAAAGTTATCAAAAATTTCAAATCGATGTATGGAGTTCTTTAAATCCTACCTCAGCATAATCATCTTTTCGTCGAAAACAATTTCTATCATTTGCTGATTGTAAACTCCTGGAGTGGAGACCAAGGCCACGCAAACAGCGCTCATCGTTTTCACTTGGAAGACGAAAGCCGTTCGTCCTGTGAGGTTAATCCCGGTCTCAATGTAGTTGTAGCTTGTCGTAGTCAGCTCCAGATAAGCTGTTAAATGAACACTCAAAGTGCATTTTATATTTATTGCAGCGACGTTCAGTACAGTACCAACAGACAGTACACGCAACTTATATATTCCAAATGATGAGAACCAATTTCTCGTTTCGAAAAGGCGTGAACGATCCTAAATATAGTATGAACAAAGAAAAAAAATCACTAAAAGAAAAACACAAGGAATAATAATAATAACACGGACAATTTCTATAGCGCCGTAACGCGACCGTGCCGCTACAAGGGCGCTGTACAGACACAACCCACAGCCTAACATAACATCCGGTCCTATTCATCAGAAGGATAAGCCTTGGAGAAGAGGTGACGCTTGAGCCGGGACTTGAATGCCTCGACTGATGGCGCAGAACGGACCTCGGGTGGAAGACCGTTCCAGCAACGCGGTCCAGCAACGGAGAAGGCCCGGTCCCCACACTTTGTCTTCGTCCGAGCAACAAACAGGTCTTCTCGCAGACGAAGACCAGCAGCACACGATGACGTCATTTTACAAAAGTCGACGATGTAATCAAGCGCCATGCTGTGGAGCGCCTTGTAAACAATCAAGCATAGCTTGATCTCCACGCGCTGAGGAACCGGCAGCCAGTGGAGCGTGTCACGCAGAAGGGGAGTCACGTGGTCAAACCGTCGCCGACCGCTGAGTAGCCTCGCCGCAGGGTTAAGGAAGCTCGGGAGTCCCTCTCCCTGTACAAGGTCCATGAGCTCCGCCGGTGGAGGCCCTGATGTCTCCTACCTTCGCCTCAAAAAGGTCGGCAAAGGCATCGGCTGTGACGTCCGCCGGCGGCGCCACCACATCTCCCCTGCAGAGCGCGTGGTCAATCTGCCGCCACAATGCCCGCGGGTCGCGGCGTGAATCGACCTTCGACTTCCAGACGTTCCGTCGCTTACCAGAAACCAGGCTATGTATGGACCGGAGCGACCGCAGCCAACGACCACGCGCAAAGTCGGAGCCTCACCGGCGACAGCGACGTTCCAGCTTCCGCGACCAGCGCTTTCGGAACGGCAGTCACGGTCATACTATCGACCGGATGCTTTTCTCACGCGGCACGTCACTTCCGTGACCGGCGCACAATCGTCCAACAACGTGCCGATTGCACAGTCGTACCTCTGAGCCATGTTGTCGAGAGACGTCGTCTCAAGCACCTCGTCAGATCGACAAAGGCACGACGACTGAAGAGCAGCCCGAAACCTGTCGAGATCGAAGTTCTTCCACGACCGCCGACGTCTGGTGTCATAGGCCGGAGCCGACGCCGGAGCGACGAGGAAGGGCCACACCACAACGCTGTGATCGGACGAGCCGTCGAGGAGAGGCAAGACGTCGACTGAAGGCGGTCGGCAGTCCCCACGAGAGATGACAACGTCGAGTATGCCACCTCCGACGTGAGTGCTGGTTTGGACACTCTGGACTGCACCGACGGAAGCTAGCAGCTCAACAGCTGCATGAGTCGTTGGATCGTCATCACGATCGAATCTGATGCTGAGGTCGCCGGTGATGACGTAGGGCGCAGCGTAGACGGCACGGTGTTCGAGCAGTGTGCTGAAGTCGGAGAGGAACGACGTAGTCGGCCTCTCAGATCCCGGGCGGTAGACTACCACGACCACACAAGAAGCTCCCGATGACACCACCTTTGTGCAGAGGTAGCCGAAGGTGACGAAGGCGAAAGACAGCGCCAGTCTGGTGACCGATACCGTAGACGAGGTCAGAATCGTAACGCCGCCGTGATTCTGATAGTATACGCTGTCAGTCCGCGCTCCAGGCGGCACAGGCCGAGCGCACTCGATAACGTGGAGGCCATCAGACCTAAGTCGTCGAATCGCAACGTCATCCGCGGCCTCATGCCACGTCTCCGTGAGGCAGAAGACGTCCAGACCAGCCTCCGTCCAGCATCGCCTGATAACGTCCACCTTGTTCCTCAGTGATCGGATATTCAGTGTGGCAAACTGAAGCTGACGTGATGCCGATTCCGGGTGACGATGCATCAGCGGAAGAAGCAAACACGATACAGGGCTGACTGAAGGCCGATGGCCAACATAGGGCAGGCCTGGCGCCGACGGTCGATTCCCAGTGATCACAGGGATGGTCCCGTCCTTCAAGGCCCGAGGCGGCGCCAGAGGGCGCGCGGCACGCTTGTGATGTTACAGTACGCCAGCTCTTACCCCGCGCCTCCGCCCCCTCAATCCAAGGCCATTGACACGCCGTACCAGCTCCGACTCCAGCCTAAGCGCACGCGGGCGCAGCGACAAAAGTTCGTCACGCGTCAACGAGCAGCCGTTACGCATCACTGCACTAGATCGTCACAGCAGCCACCAAAAACGCAGGAAGAACTCCAAAAATAACATCCACGAACTGCTAACAAACATGTCGACATAATCCTTGTGCTACGATGAATCCAACGGTATAAAAACCAATGCTAGGCACACGCATAACCAAAGTAACAGATCGAAAACCAACACGTAGGCCAAACCAGACTCGGCGCACTTTCATTAGGAAACCACAATAATTCTAACAAAGAAATGAAAAACAAATTTGAAGCAGTGATGAAGAAAGGGCAAAGTAATTTTGGACCTAATCTACAAAATATAAATTAGCCATAATACAAAAGTTATGCTTTAAAGCCAAATTTTTATTATTATTATTATTAGACCTATTGTTACTAATATTATTACTACTAGTACCGCTGCTACTGCTACTACTGCTGCTACTGCTGCTGCTACTACTACTACTACTACTGCTACTACTACTACTACTACTACTACTACTACTACTACTACTACTACTACTACTACTACTACTACTACTACTACTACTACTATTGCTGCTGCTACTACTACTACTACTACTAATACTACTACTACTACTACTACTACTACTACTACTACTACTACTACTACTACTACTACTACTACTACTACTACTACTACTACTACTACTACTACTAGGGCCTACCGTAACTACAAGCCAAACAATGACTAATGTTTGTAACTCAGGTTGCGTCTTATTTCAGTGAACAAATATTGACTGATTTTATTACTACTGCTGCTACTACTGCAAGTACTAGCATAAATTTTCCCGAGATTCGTATGATTTCTCGGGACTTAAATAAAATCTGATGGTGAGGCCAACATGTGTAACGTTAACTTCCGTCATCAAAATCTAGGAGTAGGAGAGTGATGCGGAATGTAGCCCGAATAGCGCCAGACGTCTTACAAGACAGAAACTCTATTTCGTCTATCTTGTATCCCTGCAGATATTATGGGGAGAAAGAAGATGACAAAGAAGAAAAATAAGAAGAAGATGTAGAAGAGGAGGAGGAGGAGGAGGATTAAGAATGAGAATAAAAAGGAAAAGAATGCGATGAACAATGTGAAGATAAATGCGAAGAAGCAGAAGAATGCGAAGGAGAATGGGAAGAAGTATGCGAATAAAAATCCGAAGAAGAATGCGAAGAAGATTGCTAAGAAGAATGCGAAGAAGATGGAAAGAAAGAAAAGAAAAGAAGAAGAGGAAGTGAGAGAAGAGGAAGAAGAAACAGAAGAAGGAGAAATCAACACTTGGAATTACAAGTTCATTTTTCCTCTGTGTATACTTAGAGGAAAACTGAACGCAGAAACCTACTTTGAGGAGCTGTCGTCATCGCTGTTGCAGTTCCGCTGTTAAGCCCTGAAACATGAAACGCAACACGAATGAGTGAAGGAAACTTTAAGTAGTAATCGTCGTGATTGCTGTCAAATGCTCCATAGCCGCTGCTGGTCTAGTAGCGAATCGCATACATGAACATTCAGAAAAAGGCCATTCTTCATTGGAAATGTATTAGATCGTATACATAGGAATAATAGTCTTGGAGTAGATGGTAAGGAAGAAGATTGCGCCACCTCGATAATTTACTCAATTTGCCAGGGGGTGATCTCCACCCCCTCAATTTTTTGTCCCCACCATCCTGTTATTTCATTGAATTAAGAGGATGCTGGTCTATGTCAAAAACCTATAAGCCAATTCAGCCAAAGCCAAAAAAGGATCGTGGATTGCCTTAACACACCGAAATGTAAAGTCCCGTTTCTTGACGGCCGAGACCCTCCCACGAGGCCGGCCCAAACCATTGGAGTCTAATAGTAAAAATTATAGCCCACTAATCGTACGGGGGTGGTGCGCTAGGAATAACAGACTCACTACTCCAACCGCCTACGATGAAAACTTTTATATCGTGGTTCGCGGAGAAGACCCAGCGCTGGTTAGTTTCTTGATTAGTTCTGCCACCATCTGGTCTTTGCTTTGACTCGGCAACTCTCTTTTTCCATTCTTGCTTTGTATATCACGTTTCATCGTTCTATATTTCTCCTCCTCTCCCAGAATAAGCTTATACTCTTCATCGCTAATAGCCGTGTCTTCCAACGCCCTAGAAATGTGGTCATGGACCGTGTTTAGTTTACTTTCCGCCAAAATACAAATTTCGTCGTGTTTTGAAGCTTTAGCAACAAAACTTCTACTAATAACATTTCCAATAATATCCAGAAAACTCGTCGCTATGGCTAAACTCTCCAGAACAATACCAGGAATAAAACCAATACCAGTGGCTAGCATAGCTGCCCCACCCACCCCAGTTCCAAGACTAACCAGAGCAAGGCCGGCCGAGGCCCCATTAGCCACATCTACAACCCTCTTATACTTTTTGCACAGTTGTCCGCGACTTATCGCCTCGGACCTCAGGAATGCTTGTATTTCGCCAATCTTCTGCAGACGAAATGTTTGCGACGTCGTGTCTGACGAAATTGTGGACTCCATAAGCGTTGGGTACAAAGACATAGTTTTTTTTATAGTTGCTCTATCAGTAACGTTACGTTTAACTCAATAGTTGAAGTACTTTCAACACCTCTCTTTTTTCCTTCAATTCTAAAACTCGTTTGTCCTGGAATGAATATTGCCCTGGATGCATCAAATTGTCCACTTTGAATGTCAACTGTACGATCGATGCTACCCGCGGCTGTAATAATGCGAACTGACGCATCACCGGTACTAACACCAAACATTGTAAGCCTCCAGAATCCGCGGTCTAAAGACACCGTCTCATTGTTAGTTTGCAACGTGATACAAGGATAGCGCGCCGCGGTCAATGGAAGTGTTTGCCACGAACTTCGAGTCACAGTTTTGGTCGCTGTGTAGATATCCCGGCTGTGGTAATCGTCCGACACGAAATCGATGTGGATTTGGGGAACCGCGGCTAACATATCTGCGGTGGGCTTAGGGATAGTATATCCCCAGTTGGTTAGTCCAACCAAATCATCGAGGTTGTACTTGTGCATATTTGTTTCTCCTTTTTGTCGGAGATAACCACGAATCTTGTAGTGTGAGTCGGCCATTATTAAGTCTTATGTGTCTCCAACTTTAAAATATGTGTAAATCTGGAAGTGAGATATGTTAACAGAAGTTCGTTGTTGGTTGGTGCTTTGTGGTTGGTGGGCGGTTAAGACCACCAGTCTGAATAATTTGTATGCGGTGTCAGAGCCGATGGCAAACTCCTTCGCAATGCTAGTCAAAGCGGTATTGGAGGTCAGAAGGTCTGTAAACACGGCTAACGAGTCTGTGTAATTGCCCCCTTGAATCTTCCAAGACGTGATAAGGCCACCAGTCAGACTTACTTTCCATATTCGCACAGGCGCCGGACAATCAATCCGTAACCAAGGCATAGCACCAGCCTCAACGGTCAGGGCCTTCCACCCACGCATGACTACTGAGTTGAATGCCAAATGAGCCTCGTAATTGGGATGCGATGAACTGGCCTCGGCCTGAAAACCCGTTTCCGTATTGTTTTGGTTCAGCGGTGGAATGTGACCGCTATAGTTGAGAAACTTGATGTTGTTCAAGTACTGTCTTAGAGCGGCCTCTTTACTGTCTGTATACCTTTTAACCACAACAGCCTGACTGTCGACATATAGTTTATTCGCCACGTTCAAAGGCTCCGTCGGTATTTTATTTAACTTTGTCATTTTGCCTTTGTCACCTGCCCAATGCTCGCCGCGTCGCTATTAGATGTTGAGGCCCCTGTGTAAAGCCCAGTCACCCTCTTGCCGCCCATAGCTAAATTTCCAGTCATTGCGTCGCCAACTTTAAGCACGCAAGCGCTCCTGGCGATAACATCTTGCGCGTTGGCGTAAGTTTTAGCAGTTTCAGCTTTCTGGTCCGCATACTCCCTGGCGGCGGCCGCCTTTTGATCTGCATATGTCCTGACTGCAGCATCTTGGAAATCAACGTAACTCTTATTGGTTATGTGGAACGGTTCCTCGGGAGTCGTTTCTTTATTTGTAGTGGCATTGTTGATTAGATGTGCCACTTGTTTCAAACTCGCAGCATCGCTATCGGATCCTGGAATCCCTATTGGAAGTCCAGTCACTCGGTGGCCACCCATTACTAAACTTCCAGTCATGACACTGCCAGATTTTAGCACACACGCGTTCTTGACGATTACATCTTGCTCGTTGACGTAACTTTTAACAATAACGTCCTTTTCGTCCGCATACTGCCTAACGGAATCTCTGAGCACCTCGTTCTTCTCGTCCGTATACTGCTTGGCATCGACAAGCTTCTGGTCTGCATGGTTCTGGGCCGCGGCTGCCTTCTGGTCCGCGTACAGCCTGACGGCAGTGTCCAGCAGAGTGTCCTTATCGTCTGCGTAACGTTTAACGAGACCAGTTACCTCAGAGCTTAAGCCGTCTGCATACAACTCGGCTTGGTTCGCCCGCTCTTTCGCGTACTCTGTTATTTGTTTCCAACTCGCAGCGTCGGACTCTCCCACCAATTCGTCCCAACCCTCGTCTTCACTGTCAGATCCCGGAGTGTCCGTGGACAAACCAGTCAATTTATGACCGCCCATTTTTAGAATGCCAGACATCGTTCCACCGGTGATTTGTAGGTTGTCCTGATCTACGATGTCCGCATAAGCCTTTGTCGCGGCGTCCGTGTCCGTCGTGGGAGTCCCCACGTTTGTCAGCCGAAAACCTCCAGCCGATAGAATTCCCAGCATGGTATCACCAGCCTTGTGGATGAGCCCAGCGGCGCTTATCTGCCCTCCTCCCACCCCACCTCCACCGTCGCTTCCAAATTTATCAACCGGCATTTTTTATACAAAAAAGGGTGGCGGAAGTCTAACATAAGTCAAGCACGATATCTTCAAAATTCTTTCCAGCAGCGAGCTCTCTTAGCACGAGTAGACAGAGATGATCACATACCACATCTTCGGGCCCCTGTAGCTGGAACGTTTGTGTTCTTATGGAACGGTTTAAATATCGAGAAATTTCGAGAGGCGGATCCAGCCCATAACTGTCAAAATAGACGGCTGTAGGTCCATCTATCCAATAAGCGACCCAGTGAGTACCGTCGCCGGAACCGGAATCTAAATTAACAACTCCACACTCCTTCTCACGAGCCACGGCGGGCAGACCATCTCGCATGAAAACACCGCGGAAATGCGGCAGCGCCCTGGCAACTTTCTCTATATCAAAGTTGCTAAGAGGTTTTAGTTTTTTTGCCCGATATAGTAGAGACCGGATCCTTTGCACTTTGAACAGCAACCACCATATGTCTGGCGCCCGAGATATAAACCGGTTCCACGGACCTGAGCTTCGAGTTCGCGATTGTGACGCTCCGCCTCCGCCAGTGCAGCGTCGTTGGCCTGTTTGCTCTGCACAGCCTTTACTACTCCAGCAACGCCACCCGCCGCGGATAACCCACCAAAAAGCAGTGGGAGCAGAGCCAGTAGTGGAAGAAATCCGCCCGATTTTGTCATCTTTTTCAATTGCGTTTTGGTGAATCTCAGCTCCATGCCAACGCCTGAGGTAATCTTCTTTGCGATTCGTGCGGCTTGAACCTTCGTAAGCGCGAGCTTATCGTCTCCACGAAGCTGGTCATGAGTGAGTCGAATCGTGGCACCAGTGCCATCGCGCGCAGCTTTAGCCAATGTTTGCTTTTGCCCTTCGGTCAGTGAAAGGCCGAACGCAACGTATTCAGTTTTCATTTTTGGAAAAAATATATCTAAAAGAGGGCCTTGTATCTAAATGTGAAAAACGATTTCTAGTAAACGACGTTGAATTTGCTGCCATCCGATTCAAAATTCAGGAGTCGGTCGCTGATCAGGACGGCATATGCTGTCGTATTATTTGGTACCACTTCGTTAAAGTCCACCTTGATTTGTATGTCCTGTACAGAGGTTTTTAGTCGTTCAGATTGCCTGCGCACGTCCAGGACGAAGATCGGAAACAAATCTACAAATTCGATTGGTGTCAATTGGCATGACGATTCACGCGCGTCTATACCGCAATATTCTTCCTTGAAGTCACGTAGGGCCTTGTAAGCGCGAGAGGTTGTCCTCTTGGTGAAGTCGAGATTCATGTCAACCACCGGGTAGCGATCGCTGTTGAGCATAGCGAAAATGTTGCGAACCTGCACATGGTCAAACAGTGCCGGATTCTGGCCTTGATGTGCATTCTTTCCAGTTTGAAAAGCAACAAGAATCCAGCGTGGCTTTTCCGTGCCCGACTTAACACTCAAACGCCAGGAAAAAGTCGTCGCTCGTGGCACCGCAATGTTGTCGCATTGCATGGCGCGGAATGCCACAGGTACCTTAACCTTGGCTTCAATCTGCTTCATAAGCATGCTTTTATACTCCAAAGCGGGTATTATATGCGGCATGAACCAGGAGAGTTTAGTCAGCGTGATCTGGCCATTGGTCGCAGCGGCTTCCTTGAAGATCGCGTCTGCATCCCCTTGCCGGCTCGCATATTACGAAAGTACACATGGAAATTGCTACAAGGGAATCCTGCAACCAATCAGCAGTCGCCATGTCAGAAATAACATTCAATGCCTTATGAATATTCATTATCGCTAAGCAGGCGCGTTGTTTAAAGTAAACAGTAAACTAAAATTTGTAAGATTTCACACATATATCGTTGCTTTAAGAAATGGCAGATTATATAAAAACATTGCCAGCAGATTACACATATAGGCTGTCGGAGTTTACTGGCGACTACTCTGACGTGGAGAGTAGTTACAAAGCGATCTTCCATGCTAGTCTCCGCAACATGGATGGTAAGTAATCTATGAAATGGAAGTAGCGTTTCATTATGTTGATATTTGATTAAATACTTTTTTTCTTTGTTGGTACTTGATTATGAGCGGTACTTTGAGAGATCGTACCATTATAACGCATGTAGAAGGTCTACAACTAGGCAGTTTAATTTATAGCGGAAATATATGCCAGTTGTTAGCAAGCCACCCAGACGTGGTCGCAAGCTAGTTCACTTGTTGGAATAGATAGATAGATAGGTATATAGATAGATAGATAGATAGATAGATAGATAGATAGATAGATAGATAGATAGATAGATAGATAGATAGATAGATAGATAGATAGATGAAAGATAGATAGATAGATAGATAGATAGATAGATAGATAGATAGATAGATAGATAGATAGATAGATAGATAGATAGATAGATAGATAGATAGATAGATAGATAGATAGATAGATAGATAGATACATAGATAGATAGATAGATAGATAGATAGATAGATAGATTATTCGTCCAACCATGACACAAGTTCACACAACACAATTAGCAACAACAATCATGGCAAGTGAAATAATGAACAGAAATCTAACAGCTCTATCGGATTTCAAAACAAGTCTATTCTATTCACTACTCAATAGCCATAGTAAAAAAGAATAAACAATTGACATGAGGCATAGGGGTAATAGTGTGTCTGGTTATTCCAATCATAGGTTAGCTGTATAAGCGTGTAGTAGAGAGGAAATAAAAGTTATAGTTTTGGGGAAAAAAAAGAGATAAAGGGCTTAACTAATATGGTACTACATGATGCGTTACATTGTTCAACTTGTGCTAGTTCACTTGTTGGAATACAGCAGAACTTTGGCAACTTGCTGATGCATGTTTATGCTGTTTTCAGATGTGACTGACTGGATCAGCACTTTTTCTGTCGACGGGCCTCGAAGCCGGTATTCGCAGCCGCCGCCGCCGCAGTCATGTCCTTTTGCCAACACATGTTTAAACCTTCAGCTTTGGAGAAGTCGTCGCCGTAAACCAGCATGCCTTTCATCGTCGTGGCTTGCCCAGGCGACATGACATTCTCTATCTCGGTGTTGTTAGCCAAGTATCGAATCTGAGAAAACATGTACGGGATGGCGTTGTTGATGAATGACACCAACGAGTCTGCGATGTAAGCCGCGCCAGTTGATGTAAGCCTGCCCTCCACAAGAAGGTAACTCTTAGAAGGCTGCGTGAAAATGTCTTGGTTCTGGATGTCTATCTGTATGGCCTGGCCGTTATTAATAGCCGCGGGATTTTGGGACTCATACTCGCGGTATTCAAACGATTCAATGCTATTATCATCGGGCACCGCCGAAGCGATGTCTAACGTTTCACTCGGCACGTCAAATGCTGCCATTATTATAAGTAAAAAAGTTCAAGCTTCAATTATTAATCATGCTGTAAATGAATTTCATTTACGAAATGAATTTCATATGTGGTGGGTTAAACATTTTTTGCGGTTTGTGAATTAGTCGGAAATTTTTTTATTTCAAACAGACCCCTGCCACCACGACTCGGCTTTATAGTCTTGAAACCGGATCCAGCAATGCGGCTGTTTATGTCAGCCATTGTCGGAACAACGGGTGGCGGACTTACAGCCAGCTGTTTTAAGTACTCGATGCTCTTGTCGCTGAGCGCCTTCTCCAAAGGTGCGGGAACCGCTACTGGTGCTTTTGCGCCGGCAACAGCGCGTCTCGCTTTCACGGCATCAACGATTTGCCTGACGGCAGACGCTGTTGTGGCCCCAGCTTTCACAACATTACCAACTACATCGGCAACGTTTGTTATTACACCTTTATTAGCCGAAATGAAGGATCCGGCACGTCCTAGCAAGCCGGCGATTTTGGGTATCCAGTCGAAAAGTCCACCACCCACAACACGACGCCGCTTTTTAATTCCAAGAACCAACATTAGAATATTTTGAGTGTGAATATCTACGCACTGCGGATGTGAAACCTTATAGTTACTGTCTCACCGCGGAGGTTTAATTGTTCACCATTCTGGTCGGTCAGCCACACACGAATGCCCTGTACGTTACCAGCCGGTGCAACTGGTAGGTACACCAGATTTTTCGACGACTCGATTACCTTGTAGCCGGGCGATACATCCGGGAAAAAACTGTAGATTACTGGCAGCTGACTACCATTTCGATACGATCCAGAGATAATGTCACAATTTACCAGGATTGTGTCCACCCGGAGAATATCGACTGGATTTTCTCCCTCTTTATAACCATGACCAAGTCTCTGAGGGTTAAAACCGAGCGTTTGCCTGATGGTAGATTGAGCCATATTTACTATATAAAGGGCATTCGTTATCTTTACGAAGGCGCGTAGGGTGGATGCGTTAGCTCCTATAGTAATAGGAGAATTAAAGCCGAGTTGAACAACACCTGTCGGCGGCGGATTTTGCTTTTCTAACTGGCTGCTGATTTCATCATTAATCTGTGCGATCTCATAGCTTCCGTCGGGTAAAATGATCGTCATCCACGTCGCACCATTGGTGGAGCTGTAGACGAACTTGTTATTTGTACTATCGATGTTGGGAATCGAATTATAAGTTTCAAGATTGACCAAAGCAAGCTCAAAGCGTCTTTTTGGATCCAGGTACAGCGGTGGTGAGAAAGCCGTGGTCCACCCTGTAGTATCTGAGGAAACAACTATACAAAAATTTTCCTTAGGCTGCAAAAGGTCTCGAATTTCTTCGAGTAGTTTCTCTGAGCGTTCCATCTTGTGTACTTTATTTTATGAGCATGTTTCTATTCAATTCGAGTGCCAGCTCTTTGGAGATCGCACCGGAACGCAGTAACTCGTCAAGAATGGCGGAGATTTCGTTGCCGAGACCAGTGTTTCCTGCGGCCCTAGAGGCCACCAAAAGCTGCAACCTCTCTACCAGGGCGTTTGGATCATTGTAAAATTGCACCGCGCCGCCACGAATCAGCTGGAACTTTTTACTTTTCCGGCCATGAATAGCCAGACCAGACATCTGTACGAGCTTTTTAAAAGTCTCGATTGCCTGAGGCGAGTATTGCTTAGTCTTAACGAAGCGTTTTGTTAACAGGCTGAACAACGACTCATCGGCCGGAGATTCGAGAACGAGGCTGCCACCTTTAAACACTCTCAGTCTACCAGCAGACAGCGCGACGGGGTCGACGGAGAGCTCACCCAAGGCGCTACCTTGTAATTTAAGAGGAACGGCTGGGACACTGAAACCCTTTCCCTTTTTGATGAGGCTGTGGCCCGCTAGCAGTGTATGGATTCGCTTTTTATATTCCCTTAGGGCTTCGATATCTGCAGTCACCTCATCTACCTTTTCTTCGTCTCCTTGCTTATTGGCTTTCCTTTTCTCTTTGCCCAGGGTGTGGCGATTATAGTGATTTACCTCACCGATTATCTTTTCAGCACCTGCAATGTCGGCTAAATCGAGCTCGCTCGGAGGTTTAAACCCATGCCGTGTGATTGCCGCGACGTTGAGATATTTGTTTGGATCGACTAACAATGCGGGGGAATTCGGGATGTTGGAAGCGCTGGAAGGGCTGGAGCAGCTGCTGTTCCTGCGGAATCACCGAACAAAGCTGCTATCGGGTTATAGTTAGCAGACTCTGAAATCTGCGCCGGCAAATCCTGTAAAGCGCTGGTAACTTTCTGCAGCTCCTTAGACGTAGCCGCCTGGGATTCAGCCGTGGCTGTGGCGATTGGCTTGAAAAGCTTTGCCGCATCGTACTGAAGGTTTGCCTCTCCGAGCTTCTCATCCACGAAACGCTGTCTCAGTCGATTTCTCCGGGCTAAATAATCCTGAGTCAACGCGTCTCGCTCCTGTTTAGAAGAAACTTTTGTCCACATTGTGGTTGTATGTCGACTATATCTTGACGGCAACGATAACCTTTGTCCACATCGTGGTTGTATGTCGACTATATCTTGACGGCAACGATAACCTTTGTCCACATCGCGTTTGTATGTCGACTATATGTTGCCTATATCGTGTCTTTAAATACTTGCCTTGGGCTTATAGAAGCGATCGAACCCGCAACGATATTTTCCATCGTACACTTTAGACGACAAATCTATGACTGCGAATCCATATGGCTGGGCAGCACACTCGCTGAAGAACGTACGGAACTCATCGAAAGACATGTCGCCGCCCACAAACGTATCGTGAATGGCTCGCAAATTTTTGCTATCTTGGTTGAAGAGGACGATAAGATTAGCATTGTCACGGATCGCTTGCTTGGGAATGCGGAAGTAATTTTGAGTTAAGTAGAAGCAGTCCGCGCCACCGTGTCGACCCATAGTGAAATACCTTTCGATGGGCGACTGTTTTTCAAGCATGACGTCATCGAAAACTAGAAGGCTTCTGGCATTCTTATTTAATGATTCAACTGGAACTATTTCATCTGAGCAAGAGTGAAAGGAAGCCACTTCCTTCCCGGCAACTTTTTCAAGTTCTGTTATCCAGTCCCGAAGAAACTGATATTTTTCCTGTCCCAGAGACTTTGAGTAGAGGTATAGCCGATCAAAACGCAGGTACCCCTTCTTCAACAGAAGGTTAAGCAGTAAGTTTGTTTTTCCACATCCGCTAGGCCCACAGATTATACACCGTATGCTGGATGGTAACAACCAATGGTGGTGTTTTTTCCCATCGTCGGCTTCGAGATCGAAATTTGTTATTTCCATATAGAGACAACGAGTTATGATTGTATTCAACGAAAACAATGTATTGCCTACGATGTAAGAAACATACTGAGACTTCAAATGAAACAATTGTCGAGTTACGAAGAAGAGCCAGATTTTGCCTTCGAAAGCGCGAAAGACTGGTGGTTCTCTACTGAATAGGGCCCTCAACGCTCTACCTCTACCAGAAATGCATATGAGCCTTCCATCCGGTATGTCTTCGGAAGATAATCCGGGAGGTTATTTTCAGAATACGGGAAAGTACTCTTACTGTGGACCATTCACAAAACTCGATAAACGGCTGTCACAGCGCTATCACGGTGTTAATCAGCTCGACCGTGCGTGCCTCCACCACGATGTGGCTTACGCAGTTCATAAAGATACCCCAGGGCGTAACCACGCAGATGAGATCCTCGCTGCAGCCGCGTCGAAGATCGCATTCACCGATGAAACTCCAGATTATGAAAAGAAAGATGCACGGCTCGTATCGGCCATTATGTCAGCGAAGTCGAGGCTTGGGATGGGTGTTGGACGGCGACGCTAATGAAAATCATTTGTGTATGTGTTTACCTGTTTGTAATATATAGTATTACTGAAATGTCTAAGCACCTTTCAGCCGTCTATTACAGCCCTAGAGGTTACTGGCGAGGTAAGGCTGCGGTGAAGAAACTAGCCTCAGCCGCCAAAGTTTCCGAGGCGGAGGCTCGTGATTGGCTGAAGAAACAAGCTGTGTGGCAGATTTATCTTCCCGTTCCACGCCGCATACCGCGTCCAAAGTTCGAGGAAAATCGACCAAACGCCGTACACCAAGCCGATCTCTTGTTTTTACCTCACGATAAAGTAGGTCGAAAGACTTATAAATACGCTCTCACTGTTGTTGATGTTGCCTCACGATACAAAGAAGCTGAACCGTTGATCAACAAAAGTGCGACCGAAGTCGCCGCCGCTTTAAGCCGGATCTATAAGAGGGGCCCATTAACTTGGCCTCGACTCTTTCAGGTCGACCCTGGACGCGAATTTATGGGTGATTTTACACCGTTGCTGAAGAAACATGATGTTCTTGTAAGACGCGGACAGGCCGCAAATCATCGCCAACAGGGCATCGTTGAACGTTTCAACCGAACACTGGCCGAGCGACTTTTCGGCGCTCAATACGCTCAGGAATTGCTCCTGGCTGCAAGGGGTCATCCGAACGGTCAGTGGAATGGGTTCGACGCTTGCCCGAAGTTGTAGCTGCACTAAACGATGAGCCCACGCGTTTGCTCGAGATGAAGCCGGTTGAAGCGATGAAAGCTGCTAAAGTGACACAGAAGCCCTCTCATTCACAAACTAAAACTCGTTTATGGGGCTTGGATGAGCCTGTTCTCGGGCACGACGTTCTCGTTCGGTACTTGTACGCTCCCGGCGAGCTCGAAGTAGGGGCTGTCTTTTGGAAACTCACTAAAGTCGTATAAGTGTTTTTTATTCCACATATCGGCATAGGCGTTCGGAGTTTCCACCTGAAATAACAGGCTGTCAGTGTCTGTGTATAAGAGTTGAGCATTGTTTCCGTACTCGTTTTTCACATCGTTGTACCAGAAGTCGTACATCAGATGCTTGCTGAGGTCGAGGACAGCCTGGCCGACATATACAGGTCTGTTTAACTTGAGCTTGTTCTTCAAACTGTGAATCGCGGCGAGTTGGTCGTTGAAGATTTTGTGTGATATGTAAGCAGGGTCGGCAATTAGTTTTCGAAGTTTGTCAACTTTTGAGGTCTGTACCAGGTTGACCCTGATTCTTTTCCTAAGATTTTCCATGGTTTTTCCGAAAACTGCATTATTAGCCAGTTTGAAGAAATCCTTCTCAAAGTCTGACGTTGCCTTCGCCCTCAATTTCGTATTCATCTCAATGTACGGGGCCATCCATGCCTCCTGTCTGAATTTAATGGCACGATGGATCTTAACAACTCGTAGGCCCAACGAGTGGTATAGTTTGAGATTTCGATAATGAACTACATAACGCTCCTTGGGTCGTAGGCTGGGTACTAACTTCACATGCTTTGTGAACTTGCCTCCCAACTCGTTCATGAGCACATTCTGATAGTCGCTCAACCACTCCTCTTGGACTGTCAGGGTCTCTGGTGCTAGGGGATAGTCGCTATGTGATTCGTGAAGGTGCTCCGGGTACTCGAGATCTACTTCAAGTAGGAAGCCTTCAGGCAAGTCGTCTGGAGTTTCTAACACTTCGTCGAGAGTTGGACTTTCCCAGCTAAATCCTCCAACTGGCAGTGGCTGTTGCATCGCCCAGCCGTAAAGATTATTCGCGTCGAGGTACATGATCCAGTTGTCTGGCTTCGTAGTATCATGATCTGGGCATTGCGGGTTGTTGGCTTTTGCGAAGCGCTTAGATACCATCGAAATTCCGCCTCTGAGACCTTTCTCTACGAACAAATGCATGTCTATATCTGTTAAAAGTTCGAGCTCGATTTTCGTCTTTTTCAACAAAGCGTCCCAGGCCATTCCTGGCAGGCTGAAATAGTTAGCCGGGTCTAGACTGTAGTGTTTCATCGATGTTGATCTGAAGGTCTCGAATACATCGGCTAGTAGGAGTACATCCGTACGGAGATACAGGTCGTGATAGTCACCCAGAGTCTTACATTCGAATTCATTCCATACTCGTTGGGCGTGTTGATAATCCTCATCGGAAATGTTCTCTTGTGGGAGTTTGCTGTAGAACGCTTCTTTAGGTGGAAGTTTTTCTTCTTCGAAGCGGTGGTAATCGTGGATGTATTCGTAACAATATACGCCCTTTCGTCTCAACAGATCTAGTTTTGTCCTATCATTGCGAACGTAATTTTCCTTTATATATGCCGTTGTGACTTTCAGATCCTCAAGCGCCAGATTTCCTGATAATTTATCTAACGAGCTGTTTAGAAACTGGAGACTATCAATGAACTGTAGTTGTCCAATGTTAAATGTCATGTATTTCTCCATATTGTTTGGAATACAGTTAATTTCAGTTTCCTCATCCTGTGCGGCCTCACAGCTACCTATCGCTTGCATGATGAGGTGGCTGTCGTAATCTCGCAGATTGTGGAAGACCACCGGTACCTTACACTTATCGGGATATATTCGAAGTTTGAGGTTGCAGGCGTTATGAGCGGCACCTCGATACTTACCGGTAATGTGGCAGTGGTCGCGAACTCTGTCCGCTTCGAGTGCATTTCCGCAGATGTGACATTCGATAGCCTCGCGGAAGGATTGGCGATCAACTGCTGACATAACCATCTTAGCTGGGGTGGCCAGCCTTTGTTTGATAGAGTCCAGCTCGCCTTGTATTCGTTGTAGGAATTGTTGCACGGCGTTCTCTCCACGGTATAAAACTGGTTTCTTCGTGCGGCCATCGTATCGAAACACTATATAACAGAAGCTGCATGGTTTCTGCTCAGCTATCTGTCTGGTGTTGCTCTCGCTGGGGTTCATGGCCGCATTTAGGACTGGCACGTTCAACGCCTCAAAGTCTGCGTATATGATATATGGGGTTTGCAGCTGTTTGCGATGGTTCTGGAATTTGAGGATATTTTCATCCTCTTTTGGCATCTCAATCCGCTGAGGCTTCTTACTGATGCCCTGGCAATCTTTGATATGGGCATCCAGCAAGTCTTGTCTACAGAATATGTGTAGGCAGCGACGACATGGATGTTTCCTGTTGTTGTTTTTGCTATTTTGATGAAGAATTCGGCCAAGGTCTTTAATCCAGACGTAGTGGTAATCCTCACCTTTAACCAATAGTAGAAGATCGATATCGTAGCCTCTATCAGTCTGCTTTGAGACATAAATTGGGTACAGCCCTTCATTCCATCCGAAGACCGATACGGACACCATAGGGTTCTGACGCTCGAATTTACCGATATCAGTGGCCTTCACTGGAAATTCTATACCGTCGAAGTTTAGCTCGTGAAGGTGGGCACGATACTTACTGGGACGATAGGGGTGTTGCTTATGATCTACTGGATACATGGCGCTTAGTATTGCCCACTCGAAGCAGCGGTTGTCTTCATTCTTTACATTAACCACCGAATGACATGGGATATACTTTGGTGTTGGAAAATAGCTTTTACCTCGGAATGGTTGATACTTTGCAACACTGAGGTCTAGCGCCACGACCCGCCTCACCCTCCATCCTGACCCCAAGTTGGTATAGTCCTCGAGGCTTTTTAGTATTTCGGCCTTGGCCTTCCGTACAGCCCCTTGGATTTTACCCGCACTGGTAATTGGTTCTGCTTTGCTTCGAAAGTAGGCCGTATTGGTTATAGTACCCGGGGTCGCGTTTCCGTCGTACACCATGTCAACGGTCGGAGCCGGCTTTTCCAACTCAACTGTCAACACTTGCGAGTATTTCAGACCGTCTTGTTTCAACAGCTCTTCGTTGAGTTGCGCACCAATGTTGTGCTCCATTGCACTCAAGAAAGCCAACGCATCTCTTTCCAGCCTGTGGTTAAGAGGTACTTCTGCACGGAAGTCTCTCAGATGCTGATTGGCGAGCTCTTTGTGTACTAGAAAGGGTGGTGGTCCACCTCTATCCTTTTTAATTAGGAGTGGGTCGAATTCTGCTAGAAGGGCCTTGCGTTTGGCCCCTCTATGCTTACGCGCTGAAGGAATTGGCCTTGGAAGCAGTGGCTGTAGCAAGCGCCTTTTGACTGCATCTGGGATAGGTTCGTCTATGATATTCTGTAGAACAGCTCGAAGAGCTGGGGGACCAGTAAACTCACTCAGCAATTGTTCAATTTTTTCATTCGTAGACAATGCCATAGTTATAAATTATTTTATACTACTATGGCAAACTTTTCTTTAATATAATAATTATGTCGTTTGTTCAAATGATAATTTTTGTTTACTGATGTTCGATTGTCGCTTGCTCATCTGTATTAGCACAATACAATAACTATGTCGTTTGTTCAAATGATAATTTTTTTATTCTACTGATATATTTGATAGTCGCTTCCATTCCTTATTAAACTCACGTACTAACCCACCACGTCGTATTCTTGATTGAATAGCATAATAGCCACACTTCATGCACTCACCTAAGTGGTTTTTGATACCCCTTCCACATTTGGCGCATGGTCTTGTCCCGCAACCGTTTCGCAGTCGTGCTAAATGCTTGAAACAGTACTCCCCAATGCATCTGTGACAGCAGAGAGTGGTTTTGCCTATCATAAGCCATTTGCAAAAGTTTTTCCCCAACATTATGTTTTATGTATACCACAACATATTCATTTATTTAAATTAAATTCACGCCATATTCTTGCATATACAATACTGTGTCCACACCACAGACATAAGGCTGTTGGATATTTAAAAGTACTAACCAAAAAAGCACACTCGATACTAGGCAATCGTCACTGAAACAGTTTCTTTTTACACTTTTCCCTCTGGCTAATAGATAAAAAAATTTCACACATCGCCAATTTGCATTTTCTACACTTTATCGGGCAAAATAATGCTTTTGACCTGATGAATGTTTGACAAAAATTTTTCTTAAAAATCTTACTGAACTTAATGCGATTTATTTTAAACCATATTTTATTTTAGCAAACGGCACCGTAAACAGTAAGATTTGGTTGGTTTTGTACTCATCGCAAATTTAACCGCTGTGTGGTATCCTAAACTTAACAATATATATACTCTGCTTGTTTACAAGACAGATGTCGGATATAAAACATAGCGCTGTAGGCTTCATAATATTCTTCTATCAAATGTATTATAATTTTACGATCGGTTGTGCCTAATTAATTGCCTACATCCCAACACATATCCACAGGTATTATTAAAAACTAGTTTTTAAAAACAGTCTTATCCCCGAGAGACTGCGCTTTCGATATAACTATTCTTAGACATGCTGGGTTTTTCGCCTATTAATAGGTGACTTCCTTCGCATGTGTTGTCCGTCTATTTGTGTGTCTGTCAATCTGCGTGCGTCTGTGCGTTTAGGTTCAACGCTTAAGTGCAAAAATAAGAGTTTACGTTGTCCTGAAACTGGCGCTGAACAATCGGAATTATTTCCGAAACGCTATGAAAAGCGAATTCTCTAAGTCCGCAAACGCTATGAAAAGCGTTTCAGAATTCTCTTAAGTCCGCACACAGTAGTGACTTTGGGTGAAAAATTTTACATGGCGCAGATTTATGTTTTCTGGACGTTTTGAGCCGAAATAATCATTTTGGCCCAATGAAGTTTTGGTGAAATTTTTTGGGTGTTTGAAAATTTTTGGGGTGATTGGGGTGAAAAATTTTACATGTCGCAGATTTGTGTTTTCTGCACGTTTTGGGTTGAAATAATCATTTTGACCTGATAAATATTTGACAAAATATTTGAGGTGTTTGACGGGGTGATTGGGGTGAAAAATTTTACATGTCGCAAATTTGCGTTTTCTACACGTTTTGAGCCAAAATAATGGATTTTACCTGATGAATTTTTGACAAAATTTTTGTGGGTGTTTGACTTGGGGTGATTGGGGTGAAAAATTTTACATGTCGCAAATTTGCGTTTTCTGCACGTTTTAGGTTGAAATAATCATTTTGACCTGATGAATTTTTTGAAAATTTTTTCAGAATATTATCTTAATTATGTCTAACTTACCAAAGAACTCATCTTTTTCACCCACACACAACACCCCGCATTCAACTCAATGCCAGCCAGCTGGTTTGTACAGACTAAGCTTCTATTCAATGGCTGCCAGACGCTGCCCATCGTAGCCTCTCGCGTTCTATTCTTAGATGGCTGCCGTTTGTAAAGTGGGCTTGTGCGCATGCACCAATGTATAAGTTCTTCATTATTCATTTCAGCCTCGTTTGTACGCCTCCATATCTCTGTTTATATTCGTGTTCCTATGTCTCTTCATATGTGTTTGTATATGCCCACACGGTTACGTGTTTGTATGTGTAATCATATGTGCTTGTGTATGCCTACGAGGTTACGTGTTTGTATCTGTGTGTGCGGCACGCAGAAATTTACTCCGCTCTCAGGTCTAGCGTCTTGTTTCAAGGACGTTTACAGGTCTAAGTAGGTCATCCTGGCTGGATTTGTATGCCTACGCATTACTCTGTTCGTGTTGCTGTTCCTATGGGTGCGAGTTTGTCTGTGCGTATGCTTGTACGTATGTCTACGCGACTGCGTAATTGTGTGTTAGAAGAAGTAAAGGAAGCGACCCTGACCTGCTATTATTAGGACGGACAAAATAAAATTCCATGCGTGCTGGCGCGCAGTTTCGTTTTCGTGGTGAACTATCTCATCTTAATTATCTCGAAGCGCTTGGATGCCTATGGGCTTATTGAGTAACATTACGGTTTTGTGGTTAAGTCTACTAAGTAACGAATCTAAGCTTTAAAAAGCATAACACAGTTATATCACAGATATTTGGTATATGGTGCAGGTAAAATTGTTTTAGTTCACAGGCCACATCGACATCTAAATTTACACGCCGCGCAATGAATCCTGGTAAAAGTGGACGCGTTTTCTCTGTAACAACCGGATTTGTAGAATATAGTATGTTCTGTAAACAGAAGAGTTTCGCGATATTTTATTTTAGTTGACTTGAAAGCAGCTCAGCTGGCGTCTTTGAAAACGTAATGTTTTACTATTACATTCCAATTGTTTGGGCCGGCCTCGTGGGAGGGTCTCGGCCGTCAGCAAACGGGACTTTACATTTCGGTGTGTTAAGGCAATCCACGATCCTTTTTTGGCTTTGGCTGAATTGGCTTATAGGTTTTTGACATAGACCAGCATCCTCTTAATTCAATGAAATAACAGGATGGTGGGGACAAAAAATTGAGGGGGTGGAGATCACCCCCTGGCAAATTGAGTAAATTATCGAGGTGGCGCAATCTTCTTCCTTACCATCTACTCTTGGCGCAAAATATTAAAAATCCCATGTGAGGGGCAAGTCATGTTCATTTTTTGAAACATACTTGTTTTCAATAATTCGACCATGCTGATAACGAAAATAGCTGTTGCCAAGCTGAATTTATAACCGGAAGTCCAGAATACAAGATCAAAAACAAGATTTTCCATAAAAAGTATGTGAAATCCATCAAAAAGCAGTGTTAGCGGCAAGTCATGTTCAGTTTTGGAAACAATTTGTTTTAGACTAAAGTACCCTACTGATTACGAAAATAGTTGTTGCCTCTACAAGATCAGCGTGCCTCTGCACGCTAGCTGTTCCCACACTGTCGCTTGATAGTGGGATCTTTTGACATGTTGCTGCAATTCCAAGCATCTGGAACGCTTTCTGTGCAAGATTAGAGCGCCAGTGGAATGAAAGGGACCACCTTTCTAGGGCTGATGGTTGATTTGTGATGCCAACAATGCTGCCAGATTCTTTTCCAATCCCTACTAGCCATTCTTCCGCACGATCAAGATCCACCTGATTGAACCTTCCGGGACAGCGCTTCACTTTGAAGTCACCTTGAACAAATTGACAATTTATCTTTGACGGTAGTTGATCCATTTCAATTAGGTACACCCTGAGAGACTTTACATGGTTCAAGTGGTCGTACCTTCGGAAATAGGAAAGCATCTCGCAGATAGGGTGACCGCACGTCCCGGATTGTCCGGGACAGTCCCGGAATTTGAAAAAATGTCCCGCGTCCCGGACACGTCCTTTCCGGGACAATGAAACGTCCCGGAATGAATTTTTCAATTATCAAATAGGTAGAATTTGCTATTTTAATTTTCCAATAGTTAGTTTAAAAAAACAAGTTACAGCATGAACAAATCGCAAAATTTACAAATCCTCGGCACAATGCGATCTTAGGAGTAGGCCTATGGCTAAGTATCGGTCTACATTCTGCAATATACGCTGACATGGGCAGCTGTAGGGGCTTATTCTAAAAGCAGGAGCTGACAATTTACCAAATCTCTTGAAGATAGTCGCATTCATCAAGAGTAGGCTATACCTGCTTCAAATGCTGCAGTTGAACGAGTGTTAGTTTGATGGAAGGATTCTGGTCCGATTCAAGAAACAAAAGTTTAACTGAGCTTATTAAAGCAGAACTCCAGGTGAAGATGAACTTCGATACGTATTGCCAAACATTTCATAAGTTTGTCAAATACAAAAAGTTGTTGCGTTGTGTAGGAAATGACAACAAAATATATGTTTTGACAGTTTAGTCTAGTTTGCTTAGATTACGTAGCCTACTTTACCTTTCGGCTTAAAACTCAGTGACGTCACTGCCAAGTCTACTGAACATTTCATTTTTCATTTGTAAATCGTAGCTATGCCAAAAATAACAGTAATGTACAAGATTGAGACCAATAGCCTACTAGTTTACCAGTCACTTTATAAGTATAGGCTTGATTCTTTATTAATTTAAAGAATTTTGATTTTGAGCAATAAATTGACTAATTTTTGTATCTTAGCTCATTTTCTTTAGAATAATAAATCAATTAGAAATAAAATGCTTCATTTTGGTCTACAATCTTACAAATATATTTAAGTTAAGACATTGCGTATGTAGGCCTAGGCCTATAGCGCTCTTCCAATGAGCCCAGCTTCTAATTTAAATTGACTTATATATAGGCCTATATATATATATATATATATATATATATATATATATATATATATATATATATATATATATATATATGCATAAATATTTTATCTACATATAGGCCTATGTATACAGTGTTTTTTTCTGCGGGAACGCTGAGGAACAGCGTTCCGGCAGAAAATAATAATTCAGCAGTTAAAAATAATTTGGTTATTTCAATTAATTTGACGTCAAAAATTTTCTGGGGGACGGTCTCCCCGCCTCGTTTTTCTCGTCCTTCGTCCTCG
The DNA here is from genome assembly GCA_963556255.1 of Allolobophora icterica. Classification (NCBI taxonomy): domain Eukaryota; kingdom Metazoa; phylum Annelida; class Clitellata; order Crassiclitellata; family Lumbricidae; genus Allolobophora; species Allolobophora icterica. The sequence continues at coordinate 93,628,190 of OY744604.1, forward strand.
ATTTAGCCCTTCCATAATTGTTCAGTTATATATCTGTGGTGTCCCGGAATGGCAGAAAAGAAATGTGGTCACCCTACTCGCAGAGCGAGTCGCAGTATAGCTCTCACTTGCGGTCGCGAACACAGCGTGTTTACTTGAGCAAAATAGAGATCATGCTCATGTATTCCCACCAAAAGGCAAAGTTTACGTTAGCGTGTGACTTTGACTGGACTTTGACTACACCTTCTCGTCAGCTCTTCGTCCCTCACTTTCACTTTCACCTCTGAATCACCTGTACGCAAGCTTGGCGTTACCTTTGATCCACAACTATCCTTCTCTAATCACATCTCCAACTTGTCGCGCACCTGCTTCATGCATATTCGTGACCTCCGCCGCATTCGACCCATGCTTGGCTTTAAAACTGCATCCACTATCGCCACCTCCATTGTCCACTCTAAGCTTGATTACTGTAATTCCATTTTCCCTAACCTCGAATCCACCCAAATTAAGCGTCTACAACTCATCCAAAATACTCTCGCCCGCGCCGTCACCAGGACACCTAAGCATCACCAGATCACTGTCGTTCATAAATCGCTGCACTGGCTGAAAATCCATGAGCGCATCGACTTCAAAGTCCTAACCTACAACACACTACAATACTCCCAGCGAAAGTACCTTCGTGAACTCTTCACCATCCAGCCACCCCGGTCTACCCGTTCATCTTCCTACCTCACTCCCTCCTGCCCCCACCCCACCACTACTCGCCTCAAGTTCTCCAACCGATCCATATCCTACACTGCACCTGAACTCTGGAACGAACTTCCCGCTAACGTTGCTTTTTGATGGATTTCACGTTCTTTTTAAGGAAAATAATGTTTTTGATCTTGCACACTGGACTTCCGGTTAAAAATTCAGCTTGGCAACACCTATTATCTTAATCAGCAGGGTCGCATTAGGCTAAAACACATTGTTTCCAAAACTGAACATGACTTGTCGCTAACACTGCTTTTTGATGGATTTCACGTACTTTTTATGGAAAATCTTGTTTTTGATCTTTCATTCGGGACTTCCGGTTAAAAATTCAGCTTGGCAACAGGTATTTTCGCCATCAGCAGGGTCGAATTAGTATAAAACACATTGTTTCCAAAAATGAACATGACTTGCCGCTCATGTTGCTTTTTGGTGGACTTTTCTGCTCAGCGCGCCTACCTTAAGGTGTCAAGCTAATTTCGAAAAAGTTGGAGTTAACTGGCGCTAGGTTTGCGTTCCCGACTTATTCACCGGTTCTGTCAAGGATTTTGTGCGTTTAGAAGATATTCTGCTCGCAAGTCGCCTTGGTCTTTGTGACTGCATTAAACCCATCCTTCTGATGTGCGATCCAGTCTGAACCATACGGACCGTGTGCGCAATTTGGGGGCTTAGATATTAATTATTTAATATTATTATGATTAATATTATTATTATTATTAGTAGTAGTAGTAGTAGTAGTAGTAGTAGTAGTATAAGGCCTATTGTTACTAATACTATTATTACGAGTACTGCTACTGCTGCTACTACTACAACTAGTACTACCACTGTAACACTACTACTACTACTATTACTATTACTACTACTACTACTACTACTACTACTACTACTACTACTACTACTACTACTACTACTACTACTACTACTACTACTACTACCTCTACTACTACTACTACTACTACAACAACTACTACTACTACTACTACTACTATTACTACTACTACTACTACTACTACAATTACTACTGCAACAACTATTACTATTACCTCTACTACTACTACTACTACTTCTACTACAATTACAACTACTACTCCTACTAATACTACTATCATTGCTATTACTGCTACCAATGCTACTACTACTGCTACTACGACGGCGACGACTACTGATACCTCTTCCTCTGCTGCTGCTGATTTTTCTTCTTCTTCTTCCGTTTAATGTATGTCGGATGCGTGTACGTTTTTCGGTGAAATAAAGTCACACCGCTGCTTACCTGCGGTGTAAGTGGTACACCTGTGTAAGATGACGTGTAACGAGCCATCGTTGCTCGTGAACATGTTCGTTAGATCGTCGGGGTTCGTATGCAGCAGACACAGAATCGTCGAGTTCTGGGTGTGAAACACGTTTGCAGCCACACAGTCGATGAGAATGTTGGCGCAGGCGTCAAGACAGGCGTCAGTACTCGACGAGTACTCACTGTAGAAGGAACCTCCGAGAATAAAACTGTTCGTATAGTTTGTCCACTGGGTCACGCATTCAACTGCAAGATACATTTAATTATGTTCAGATAAATATTTTTGAATTGTATTAAAGTGCACTTATCTAGATCAGTTATGTAGTCATGTGCCTTTGTGAGGTACCGAAAACGCGCTATATAAAGTGTCTTGATGCATACATACATACATGCATACATACATATATACATATATACATACATACATACATACATACATACATACATACATACATACATACATACATACAATCATACATACATACATACATGCCCCAGAGACCGACCGACGTGAATCATTGGAATGACCTCGAGTCCACGACCGTTAGTCACTGGTGGCGCTTCAATCTACCGACCGACACGCGACAATGCCTCCTCTACGTAATCCTTCCACCTTGAGGAATAGTCGGACGTGTATCATCTTCTATCAATTAGGCACTGCTCAGCTGCAGCGTCATCGTGTCTGCGAGCGCCCTCACCTGTCCCCGCTCTACCCTATCGATGCAACCGGGTCCAGAGACCCTGAACATCCATGCCAATCTGCTCCCAATCGACGAGAATCCGTTGCTTGGTTCCACGTGTGTGCGAGGGCCAGCTTACCGTGCACTGTTTTGCTAAGTAATGCAATATCTTCGTTCGTAATGACATCTAGCATCACATAGGCTAGCTGATTTGGTTTGTCCCTTGAGCGGCGCTACATAAATGTCCAATTACATTACATGTGAGTCACTACAGGTGACTTTCTGTCCGGTTCCGTTGCTAGGGCAGACTCGTCATTAACTTAGGCGATTCGCCTCAAACTGTCATATTCAGGTCAATGTCAGCATCATCTCCCACTTGCAAGCAATCACCGTCTTCTGTGTACAAGTTTCAATGGGAATTAACGATGCATTATAACTCAAAACACAACGAATAACAAGCTACTTTGGGCAAATTTTGGCTCAGTTATTAAGGTATGAATATAGCCTAAGTTGCTGCATATGGCTCTAAGTCTTGCTTGAATTACGTACCTTTTGTCGAAGATGTTGTAAGTGTTGTCGGAGGAAAGACCCTTTTGGGTGGTTCAGTTTTTGATATTGGCCCAGTAGTTATAAATAGTTTAGTTGTTGAGGTTGGCTCAGTAGTTGCAAGTCGTTGAGTCGCAGGTGTTGGCTCAGTAGTTGTTTGTGGTTGAGTCGTAGATGCTGGCCTAGTAGTTGAAAGTCGCTGAGTCGTTGATGCTTGCCCAGTAGTTGTTTGTGGTTGATTCGTAGAGTCTGGTTCAGTAGTTATTTCAGGTTGAGTCTTAGATGTTGGCCCAGTAGTTGCAGGTGGTTGAGTTGTTGAGATTGGCCCAATAGTTGCAGTTGGTTTAGTTGTTGATATTGGCCCAATAGTTGCAGGTGGTTGAGTTGTTGATATTGGCCCAATAGTTGCAGGTGGTTGAGTTGTTGATATTGGCCCAGTTGTTGCAGGTGGTTGAGTTGTTGATATTGGCCCAGTAGTAACTGTTGCAGGTGGTTCAGTTTTTGATATTGGCCCAGTAGTTGCAGGTGGTTCAGTTATTGATATTGGCCCAGTAGTTGCAGGTGGTTCAGTTGTTGATATTGGCCCAGTAGTTGCAGGTGGTTCAGTTATTGATATTGGCCCAGTAGTTGCAGGTGGTTCAATTGATGATATTGGCCCAGTAGTTGCAGGTGGTTCAGTTATTGATATTGACCCAGTAGTTGCAGGTGGTTGAGTTGTTGATATTGGCCCAGTAGTTGCAGGTGGTTCAGTTGTTGATATTGGCCCAATAGTTGCAGGTGGTTCAGTAATTGATATTGGCCCAGTAGTTGCAGGTGGTTCAGTTGTTGATATTGGCCCAGTAGTTGCAGGTTGTTCAGTTATTGATATTGGCCCAGTAGTTGCAAGTTGTTCGGTTGTTGATATTGGCCCAGTAGTTGCAGGTGGTTCAGTTGTTGATATTGGCTCAGTAGTTGCAAGTTGTGCGGTTGTTGATATTGACCCAGTAGTTGCAGGTGGTTCAGTTGTTGATATTGGCCCAATAGTTGCAGGTGGTTCAGTAATTGATATTGGCCCAGTAGTTGCAGGTGGTTCAGTTGTTGATATTGGCCCAGTAGTTGCAGGTTGTTCAGTTATTGATATTGGCCCAGTAGTTGCAAGTTGTTCGGTTGTTGATATTGGCCCAGTAGTTGCAGGTGGTTCAGTTGTTGATATTGGCTCAGTAGTTGCAGTTGGTTCAGTTGTTGATATTGGCTCAGTAGTTGCAGGTGGTTCAGTTGTTGATATTGGCTCAGTAGTTGCAGGTGGTTCAGTTGTTGATATTGGCCCAGTAGTTGCAGGTGGTTCAGTTGTTGATATTGGCCCAGTAGTTGCAGGTGGTTCAGTTGTTGATATTGGCCCAGTAGTTACAGGTGGTTCAGTTGTTGATATTGGCCCAGTAGTTGCAAGTTGTTCAGTTATTGATATTGGCCCAGTAGTTGCAAGTTGTTCGGTTGTTGATATTGGCCCAGTAGTTGCAGGTGGTTCAGTAATTGATATTGGCCCAGTAGTTGCAGGTGGTTCAGTAATTGATATTGGCCCAGTAGTTGCAGGTGGTTCAGTTGTTGATATTGGCCCAGTAGTTGCAGGTTGTTCAGTTATTGATATTGGCCCAGTAGTTGCAAGTTGTTCGGTTGTTGATATTGGCCCAGTAGTTGCAGGTGGTTCAGTTGTTGATATTGGCTCAGTAGTTGCAGTTGGTTCAGTTGTTGATATTGGCCCAGTAGTTGCAAGTTGTTCAGTTATTGATATTGGCCCAGTAGTTGCAAGTTGTTCAGTTATTGATATTGGCCCAGTAGTTGCAAGTTGTTCGGTTGTTGATATTGGCCCAGTAGTTGCAGGTGGTTCAGTTGTTGATATTGGCTCAGTAGTTGCAGTTGGTTCAGTTGTTGATATTGGCCCAGTAGTTGCAAGTTGTTCAGTTATTGATATTGGCCCAGTAGTTGCAAGTTGTTCAGTTATTGATATTGGCCCAGTAGTTGCAAGTTGTTCGGTTGTTGATATTGGCCCAGTAGTTGCAGGTGGTTCAGTTGTTGATATTGGCTCAGTAGTTGCAAGTTGTTCAGTTATTGATATTGGCCCAGTAGTTGCAAGTTGTTCAGTTATTGATATTGGCCCAGTAGTTGCAAGTTGTTCGGTTGTTGATATTGGCCCAGTAGTTGCAGGTGGTTCAGTTGTTGATATTGGCTCAGTAGTTGCAGTTGGTTCAGTTGTTGATATTGGCCCAGTAGTTGCAGGTGGTTCAGTTGTTGATATTGGCTCAGTAGTTGCAGTTGGTTCAGTTGTTGATATTGGCTCAGTAGTTGCAGGTGGTTCAGTTGTTGATATTGGCCCAGTAGTTGCAGGTGGTTCAGTTGTTGATATTGGCTCAGTAGTTGCAGTTGGTTCAGTTGTTGATATTGGCTCAGTAGTTGCAGGTGGTTCAGTTGTTGATATTGGCCCAGTAGTTGCAGGTGGTTCAGTTGTTGATATTGGCTCAGTAGTTGCAGTTGGTTCAGTTGGGCATATTGGCAAAGTGGTTGGTACGCCATCGCAAACTGAATAGAAGCATAAAAAGAAATATCAAACCTTATATTCGAAGCTTTTTAACAGTTCCAACCATATAAATTAATGCGTGACTTTCAAATGCCAATTCTTATTTTAATAAAGCTTTGGCTCTTTCAGCGGATATTAAATGGGACCAAATACTATAAGCTAACTCCTCTAAAATGAGCATTTAATTCGGTGTCACTACACCATAGCCAGAAGTTCAATTTCTATATTTTAACTTTTAAACAGTGGATAAATAGGTAGATTTGAGAAAAGCCTAAATTGCTGGCGATGCGATCAAATGTCAACAGTCAGAGTTACGTGGAAATTAAAAAAGGGAAAATGTGATTGAGAAGGTCAAACTGGTCTTCACAAACTACACGCCTATTATGTCATCGTTCGTTGTTGTAAACAAACTGTATGTGATCGAATTATATCTATTTTTTCTATTTGGTCAATTTTAATTAATCTTTATCTCGATAATGATAAAATTATCTGGTTTTTTGGCATCTTATAACTATTATTATGATTTATTATTACTCCCTTGTTTTATAATTCTTTGTTGTGGACAATTAGGTTTATTAATACATAACTGCGTATTCCATGTAAACCAAAGTGCGGTTAGCAGTTGGTACAATTAAAGGATATACTTACTTACTTACTTAAGAGCATCTTATGTTTAGCAGAGCGTTGTAGTTCCTATGCCGGCTGACTGATAGACTCTAATTTCTTGAAACAGTTACGGTCAGGTGTAGACTCTCTTCTATAGGCAGTTTACTGGTCTTAAGTAAACGATTACAAGCGATTTTAAATAGTTTTGTTCAAGAGATTACGTTGCATTTACGCCAACTCTGTTCACATTTACCACAGATTTTCTCAGTTATTTAAAGTTATTAAGAGCTTTAAATTACTGAAATAAATAAGTAGGCCTATTCATAAGTATTTCATGCATCAAATCTCAGGGCTAGTGGCTCTCAAAGAATTAGTTCGAGTAGCCGTTACGGGACCAGTTTCTTAGAGACCTAGTTGCCGAGGGACCAGTTGATGCATGACTAATCAGTCGCAGTTCATTAAGTGGTTCCTGTGTCTTAAATGGTTAGCCGATAATAATTTTTATCTGATTTTTTTGGTCAAGATTTACATACGCTGACCATTAAAGATTGCAATGAAATCAGGCTGACGTCTGCTAAGAATTTTTGCTAAGAATTTTTACGATTACGTAAACGCTGGGGTCGCAAACGTAACAAGATAATCGTAGCTCGCAGTAAGGGTACATAAATGCTAGTTATTGGTGTAGAAGTCTACACATTAAGAGTAATTAGGATTTCATTGACGTGGCTTTTCAAATTGACCATTCACTCTCCCGGACATAACAGCGTTGATGGGCAACGTTAGGATGATCTGCATGAATGATTGTGTGTAAGAAACATAATATTATGATGGCAGAGCCCTTGAGTAAAGCCAGCGGGAAATTCCAAGGCTGTTGCTGTCGGTAGCTGAGTATCATATGCCGGTGAATGCGCAATAGTTGTAAGCGGCTAACTAACTAATCGCTGTAGGTGACGAGTAATGGTTATCGGCGGTCGATTTGTGCCTATTGTTGACAGAGTAGTAGTTGCAAACTGTTTGAGTTGTGGATGTCGGTGGATGACTTAAATTCACGTTGGTTGAGTTTCAGTTGTCGTAGGCTAATTAGCATTTTCTGCTGCTAATTTTTTTTTTTACTAAGAATGATAGGTGGCTGTGTCGTTATGATTGCATTTGTCGTTGGTTTCGCTTCTCTAATTAATACTTCACATTTGCTTTATTTGTTTTGTAATTTCTGACTGAAATTCATGTTCTGCTTCTTGAAAAGAAACTTAGCAGATGCTACCTTGCAGCACCCTAACTGAAATCAGGTTAAATTAAATTATTCAAACAATCGAAATTTATATAGCACCCCTTTAAGTTCTCACAGGCGCTCCCGATCCAGGTCAAGCCGAAAAAGGCAGTCTTGAGGAGGCGACTATGCAAATAATTGACTATTAAGAAAACTGTGTATAGCACTTTCTCAGTAGAAACATACAAAAGATGCAATATCCGCTAGTCTAAATGTCGTCTAACTCTGTGAACAAAGAAAGATTTTGAATATATAAATAGTGCAGAGATAACTAGAAAAGTCGCAACTATGTATTCCTTGTTGAACAATTACATCATTATTGTTCCATTCCTGAGGAAATGTAGAAAATTACTTCTCTAATTTGATTAATTTACAGTAATCTAAGATCTAGTGTTCTATATGGATGTTAGACTCACAAGACGAAGTGCAGGAGGCGCAAAACTGGGGCGCATTTGCTGTGAGACTTGGGTCTTGAATGTCTTTCGGTGTTGTAAATGTTACAGTGCATTGGTAGTTTGCAGACTCGGAGGTATCGACTGTGATGGATGATGTTGATATGTACGCATACGTATCAAAATTGGTCCTCTGAGGAGTATCATCTGTGTAGAAATTGCCATTGAATGTCCATGTCATCTTTGCAGGGATCGGATTGTAAGTGCTGTCGGCATATATGATGCGGCAACTGATTTGAGTTTTTGTTGAATTGATCGCTGTGTTGTCACACGTTGGTGGCTGCCCTACCGAAGATAAAATCAACCATACAGAAATTACAGAGAGGACAAGGTGACTTCATGTTGCGTGCACATGTGAATTTTAAAATGTTTTCACAGTAATATAGATTAAGAATAATCGTATACTTACGAACGACAACTAACTTGACGGCGACCTGGTTGGTAGAGTCGTAATTTATGTAGTAAAAGCCAGCAGTTGATATTGGAGGTATTGTTGCAGTCCCTTGTGCAGTCATTATGATAAGACCACACGAGTTGACGCCAAAAAGACTCTCGTACGAAGGCTCAACAACGTCGTCGTAGTTTGTAAGAGTATAAGAAGTAAGTTCATCTGTAGTTGGTGTTAAACTCCAAGATACTTTTGTTGGACTGTTGCAGCTCATTGAAATATTCTGACTTCCCTCATAAACAGCCAGATTTATTGGAGGCGTCGAACACTGACCATGGACACCTACAATGGTAACTAATAATTGACATGAATTCTTCCTATACAGCCACGACCTATAAAACGATAACGTACGAATGGAACTCGAAGCAGAATCAGTTCTCAGACCCGCATCGATAAATACATTTAAAACTAAACTCAAAACTCATATAATTATACTCTAAGTACTGTGATTAACTATTACGCTGCAACGCGTCCTTTAAGTAGGCCTAAGACTCTGTCTTACTAAGGCACGTTTTAAATATAAGTGGCATTGTATTGAATTTATGAATTTATACAGCGCCTCTTGCAGTACAAGCTAATCATATGCGCTCCAAGTGAGAAGTGAGAAATTGAGTTTAGATTGCTGCTTTGTACCAAACCAAATGAGTTGGGTTTAGAGGAGTTAAGGATCAACCGATTTGAGAACAGCCAACAGCGAAGATCTTGAGAAAAAAAGTCAATGGAGCGAACAAGAAGAAGGTGGTCAGCTGGGGGACCATAGGCATAAGTTTGCACATCATCGGCATAGAGATGGCCAGATGCAAGATGTTTAGAAAATAGAGTGAATGTCAGAGGTAATAAGATTGTAAAGGAACAGAATCCTTTGGGAAACCAAAGTTAATCGCAACCCTGGGCGTTCTTGAGATATTCAGGATCACCCTTTGCGTCCGGTCAGTAAGAGAGGATTGGAACCAGCAGAGAAATGGACCAGATAACCCACAGTAGATTTGAAGACGGCAAAGAAGAATCTCATGATCGACTATTTCTATGGCTGACGATACATCAAACAGAGCTAGAAGAGTAAAGCAGGAATTTGTTTAATTAGCGTTGATATGAACAAGGTTTTGGTTTAACAAATCTGATTGCTTTCCATCTCCAGAAGCTGTGGTGATTTCTTACATTTTCGATGGTTAGGCCATCATCCACCTCGTATGGCCTCCCTTTGGATCTGCGCTTCTATAACACTTGAGAACTGTTCTTTTCGCCGAGATTATCTTGGAGAGGCGCTGTGTAAATGCTGTGAATGAATGAATGAATGAATGAATGAATGAATGTGTATGACAATAAAGCTAATACCACAGTTTTAACAGAATTAAACATATTTCTTTATATTAACCTGAGCAGAGCATTGCGATCAAAAGAGCTTTCCAAACCATGATGAAATTCGACGAAAACGACATAACGTGGAATCAACTGTGGCGTTTCTGAATCCTTCACAAACTTCCAACTAAGACCTAAGAAACCACTAAAAGATGCAATATATCCGTTTAGCGGTTGCCATACAGCTGCCAACAGCACTACGCGAGTGTGGCTGCGATTGCTCTGATCACCATTTATCATTTCCAGAACGCGACGCTGACAATGTTGCCATGATCACGAGTCACAACGTTGCTAACGAACGCATCTCCAATCACGTTCATTGTTTATGTCGCTAGGTGGAGTCTATAGCTGCTGTCTATCACTCTGGTGCGCCAATAGTTGATGCCTTGTGCATTCGACATAAAAGTTACTAATTAATAAAAATAATAATAATAGTAATATTAATAATAAAAGTAACAATGGTAGCAGTAGTAATAATAATATTAATTATAGTAGTGTAGTGGCAGCAGCAGCAACAGCAGTAGCAGTAGTGGTAGTTATAGGCCTAGCAGTAGGAGTGGTTGTAGTAGTAGTAGTAGTAGTAGTAGTAGTAGTAGTAGTAGTAGCAGCAGCAGCAGCAGCAGCAGCAGCAGCAGCAGCAGCAGCAGCAGCAGCAGCAGCAGCAGCAGTAGCAGTAGCAGTAGCAGTAGCAGTAGCAGTAGCAGTAGCAGTAGCAGTAGCAGTAGCAGTAGCAGTAGCAGTAGTAGTAGTAGTAGTAGTAGTAGTAGTAGTAGTAGTAGTAGTAGTAGTAGTAGTAGTAGTAGTAGTAGTAGTAGTAGTAGTAGTAGCAATATAGGCCTAATAACAGATTTATGAAGTGAGCTGCGCTGGCCGGAAGCGCCTTAGACTTGGTAACGACAACTTGCGACAACAGACATTAATCTCCGTTCAGAACAAACACTTGTCGACATCCAATTGTTGAGCACAGATGCATTTAGAAAAAGGCTACCGGATTTATTTCGACCAGTTTTGGCATAGCCTCCACAGGAGAGCTACATAGCGTGTTCATCAATAATCCTCTTTGAAACATTTAATAGATTCAGTGGTGCTCGCTTTGTTAGTCTAGCGTTACAACAATGAGAAAACGATCTCTCTGATGTTTTCTCTCTTCATGCTCTGCTTGCGGTTCTCTTTGTGGAAGGAGGTAAATACAAATGCCTTCATGCGGAACTAGGAGGAAGCGTAGGTTAGAAATCAAGTTCAACAATCACGAAACGTTGCTAATTTGACAGCACTAATATATCAAAAGAGATTGTCAATGTTTCCGTATACTGTGTCCCAGTTTCAAAGGTGTTGTGTTTGATTAATACGGTTGTAATTGTTTCACATCCGCGATATTATTCTCGATTTGGTTAGATGGATCTGTAATCGAATGGTATGCGGGTTCGCACACGTTGGATAGGTAAGGTTAAGGACTCTTGGCAAGTTGAATACATCACTAAGCAATATAATTAAACACATACGCTGCGTAGTAAACACGGAGTCCTACACGCACAGCCTCCCCTCCCCGTGTCCAGAACCTCAGGATTCATCCATTTTCGGTTCAAATATCGAAGAGCAGAAAAAGGCGCCTCGTGTACATTCCACTACGGTAATTTAATCAACCTAAACCAAATCAAATCCAAACTAATCTCGTGTGATACAATCCAACCTAATGTGTCATTATCTTATCTAATCTAAAGACTTATATAGCAACGTTATCATAGGTCGTAATGCAAAAAGTTTCAGTCGCTGGTTGTAGAAATCTTTCGTCCTCAACTTCTGCCATCGCTGATCAACCTTGAAATCGCAAATCAATTATCCTAATCCATTGGAGTAGTCAAGTGAAAACCAGATGGATGAGAGAAACCGGAAGCATGGAAGTTAGTAGTAGTTTCCAGTGTTTGACGAAATCTTAGTTGTCAGAAGGTTAGGAGTTCAACCTCTAGCTCTTATTCTAACCCCTTCAGCTAAAACGACTGAAGATATGTTGGGGGTCAGTAAACTAGAATATCTCATGAGTTGTTAGCTGTTTCTTGTGCGACATATTAGCAATATTAGGTTTTTTCATGCGTTCGTGTACTTTGGTAATCTGTTGAATTTTCAATCCCCAACTATTATTTGACAACTAAAACCCTGATGGTGACTGTCAGAGCCGTTGACGTCACCTTCCTTCTTTATCCACGATTGGAACTGGCATTACCCGAGGACGCCAGTGACGAAGTTTGGCGTGCAAGTTGTATCGAGTTCCAGTTTACGAACTCAACTTTAGGCGTCCGAGGTATCCACTTGACCAAATCAACACGAGAAAGTGTATAAATTGCACTCCAGGAAGAGCTGGTGCATGGATTCGCGGCCTCGCGGCTCAAACCCAGCCTACACTGAATCTCTGCTTTGTACGGAGTAGATTTTTTAATTTTGGTATGTAAAACTATGGATTTCGTTACAATTTCTGTTATTATGTTTTTATTTATCTGTAATAGAATTTGATCTAATCTGTTTTAAATTTCTTTTACATTTTCAACGCTTCGTCTTTCTGTTTAAGGACTAAGGAGGCAGTTTTTCCTGGGCAGTTAATTTAATTTACTCAACCTAGAGAAAGTTTCTGCTCGATACCTCATTGTGGGTCAATTCCTCGTCTTAAATAATTAGGGGCTTTTGTGTATTGTGCAGGGGCGTAGCAATGGGTTGTGCAGGTTGTGCAAAGCACAAGGGCCCCCGGCGGTCAGAAGGGCCCCCGGCGGTCAGAAGGGCCCCCGGCGGTCAGAAGGGCCCCTGACAGCGAGTATCATTTTTAGCCTATAGAAGTGAATCTACATGTACAGCAAGTTAGCAACAGCGTGCACAGTAATAAATACTCTAATGATCAACCACCTTCGAAATTGCACAACTGTTACTCGTAGACTCTTTCGCCTACATTCAGCGATGTCTGCACTGCCTACATGTTCCTGTTGACTTTGCCTGTGACCCTGTTGCGCCATGTGAACGATCACTTTCAAAATTGAAGCTAATAAAAAAAACTAACTGTATACAAAGTACAAGGTCAGAAGAGCAGCTGAGCGACTTTGCAATCTTGTCAGTAGAAAATAAACATGCCAGAAAGCTTGACACTTCAACAGTAGTAGATAGGCCCTATTTTTGTGCAAGACAAGGCGCGCAAACGAACATTTTAACTTCTCGGAATTTTAGGATTCTTCTGTTTAGGCTACCGTAAACTAAAAACTTGTCTAATTTGTTAAACTGTTTCGTTATTTTTACCAACCAACCCAACTGTTTCACAATTTGACAGAATTTAAGTGTGGATAATTCATATTTTAGCAGTCATAGCAGATGGAACAATGTGTGTAGGTTAATTATGTCTAGGCCTTGTTCAATTTTTAATGCTAGCTTGGAGAAATAAAAAAACAATTTTTATAAAAAATTAAATCGCAGAAAATAACTGAAATGTAATTATTTAATTATTATTTAATTGGGGTGCGATTTATGATATTTGCATATTTCTCATGGTGCAAAATAAGCAAATATCGCAAAAGCGCCAATCAATCAATCAATCAATCAATTTTTTTATTGTTCACCGCATCATTTCAAAATAAGCAATGTTTGCATATTGCAAAAAATGTACAGTTTCAGTGACAAAGGGAAATACCCTAAGGAACCTCAGGTTCCGCTAACAAGGTAGCCCTAATACAAGTGTGTAACAGTCAGTCAAATTTATACAATGATTAGCAAGTACACATCGTTTTGACAATTTGTAAATTTCACACAGATTTTAAATATACATCATGACCATTAATGTTGTTTATTTAAAAAAGCGTTGTTTGCACAGCGGTTTTTTTTCAAATCGAAGAGGTTCAAGGGGCCCATCATCGAAGCTCTGCACAAGGGCCCCCAAAAACCTTTCTACGCCACTGGTATTGTGTATGTGCATATGCATGAATGCATATACGTATATAATCTTTTTTCTTTATTAATTCAAACCGACAAACGCAGTAAGATTACATTGAGATATGACAGTACAATTATCAATATCTTAACTAAACACACGTAGGCTACGTTATGGCAGCCATGCAAGGCACCCGCCCGAGAGGGGTTGCGGGAATCGAACCGCGTAATGCTGCTCTCCTTCTGCTCTCCTGGCCATGGGTGTTACCATTACTCTATCCCCCTACCCAAATACGTACGTATTCATATACGTGTGTATGGTTGGTTATATGCGTGTGTGTTTGTGTGTGTGTGTGTGTGTGTGTAGGTGTGTGTGTGTAGGTGTGTGTGTGTGTGTGTGCGTAGGTGTGTGTGCTTGCATGTGTATGCATGTATGTGCGAACGTGTTGTGTAGATTAACATAGCCTCGATACTGCTTATCCATCTATGGCTCTATGCACACAGAAAAGCTGTAGGCCCTATAACACAATGACATACATGCAGAACGGTCACTAACACGATAGACTAATAATTGCACATACGAATAGAAAGACAGAGAGGAAACAAAGACAGACAGCCAGACCATAAAATATTAATAGTAATTGTAATTGTAATAGTAGTAGTAGTAGTAGTAATAGTAGTAGTAGTAGTAGTAGTAGTAGTAGTAGTAGTAGTAGTAGTAGTAGTAGTAGTAGTAGTAGTAGTAGTAGTGGTAGTGGTAGTGGTAGTGGTAGTGGTAGTGGTAGTAGTAGTAGTAGTAGTAGTAGTAGTAGTAGTAGTAGTAGTAGTAGTAGTAGTAGTAGTAGTAGTATAATAATAATAATAATAATAATAATAATAATAATAATAATAATAATAATAATAATAATAATAATAATAATAATAATAATAATAATAATAATAAACATCTAATCTCTAAGGCCCTGAGGGAATGAAGTACTTCAGGGCAATTAAAAAATAAAAATAAATGATAAAATAATAATAATAATAATAATAATAATAATAATAATAATAATAATAATAATAATAATAATAATAATAATAATAATAATAATAATAATAATAATAATAATAATAATAATAATAATAATAGAATAATAGGCTATTAGTAATAATTCCAATGAAAATTTATGAATTCCAAATGTATGACATTCTGCTTAAACACCTTTTAAATGCATAACAATCATTGAGCGGTTCTGAATGGCTCGCCCGCTAGAAGCGCTTTATAAATATCCGAATACAATACAGTACAATAATAATAGGTCTAAAGCCTACTACATTTTATAGGACCATATAACGCTGTAGATTATTTGTTTATTTTGACCCTGTGCTGTGTTGACGTAGGCCTAATCCTAACATCTCTATATTTGGACTCGGGCCAAAACCATCGGCCGGGAAAATTCGTTCGTCATGTTAAAGATTTTCCGGACTTAGGCCGGGTAGTCCAACGAATAGTTTGTTGAAATCGAAAACGCATATTTTCATATCATCAAAACGCTGTCTCGATTAATTGCGATGAAAACATCTTTAATATCTCGTCAGTATGAATTTTGAACGTTTTCAACTTGCGGTCGTAGTGTCGTTTCTTGCGCTGGTTTCGCCCTGCGGTGAGTTAACAGAATCAATCGAACTGATCAGAACAAATCTAATGGACCTGTATGGACCTTGTAAATGCGACGCAATCTATAAGGCCTATGCCTTTGGTGAACTGTTACTGTTAAAAGAAATAGATCCACAATTTTAGACGAGGTAAGGTTAGGTAGCAGAGCATACATAGGTAAGGTAAGTTAAGGTAATACCTGTCTAAATACCTGGCTGACCTGTATGGTCAGCAAGGTAAGGTAAGGTAAGTTAGGGTAAAGGCTGCCACTGGGTTACCGTACCCTAAAATTGGGAAATTCATGTATACATAAAGGCATTCATACATACAAACGTACAAATGTAAACATACACAGATGCATACATAGATAGGCCTAAATGCATATATTCGTGCAAGACCAGACGTTATTGCCGTACTATGGGCGGTAGCGCAACGGAGGTGTGCATGAGAGAGATAGAGAAAGAGAGAGAGAGAGAGAGAGAGAGAGAGAGAGAGAGAGAGAGAGAGAGAGAGAGAGAGAGAGAGAGAGAGAGAGAGAGAGAGAGAGAGAGAGAGAGAGAGAGAGAGAGAGAGAGAGAGAGAGAGAGAGAGAGAGAGAGAGACAGAGACAGAGACAGAGACAGAGACAGAGACAGAGACAGAGACAGAGACAGAGACAGAGACAGAGACAGAGACAGAGACAGAGACAGAGACAGAGACAGAGACAGAGACAGAGACAGAGACAGACAGACAGACAGACAGACAGACACAGACAGACAGACACAGACAGACACAGAGGGAGAGGCAAACAACGACAGATAAACAGTGACAGAAAACTGAATTGACACTATCAAAATATATAATTTTTAAGTTTGCCTAAATTCATGAACCACATAGATCAATGTCAGAGGTAGGCCTAATACACCGTGTTTAGACCTTAGTCCCTTGTGTGGATCTTGAAGTTCAGATTGAAGTAGACCTGCCTATTACCTGATTTAGGTCAAACGTTTTAAAGTGCAATATAGCTCTGTATGCGACAAGCCAGTTTAGGCCTACATCAGCTGTTCAGCCAAGTGGCTCACATAGATAAGTAAGTAAATAATACATGAATAATAGTAAATTAATACCCTAAAGATATTATCTAGGAACACGTGAGAAACGTTGCTCTGGCTTCCTGTCGCCAAACGCATGCAAATCAAGCTCTCCCTGATTAGTCGCGCCTTATTTGTGGTTACTGCTCCAGCCCACATCCCAGAGCTTTCTGTTCCAGTCAGATGTCCTACCAGGCTGTCGATGAATGCGCTCTGCTGCCTGCAGGAATATGCAAGTGCCACGTTGCGCACAACTCAAGCCCATCCTGCCTGTTGCTCTGTTGAATCTTAACCTTAACAGTCTTCCATTGAATTTTGTAGTGTTGGCTTCTTCATTAATTATCTAGCACAGTATGATATAGAGTGTCTATTTTCCGTAATTGTAATTTCAAAGCCTCTACAGTCTGTGCATAAAAATGCCAGGTCCAAGGAACCAGCTTATTCATAGGCGCTCAGTCAAAACAAAATGGATGGGCAAGTTACATCAGGATCGGTTCCAGGTCAAGATCCAAGCAACAGGCAGGCAACCACTGGCTGCCAGACAGTCAGACGGCTACGGTGGATGGTGGTCAGAATTGGAGCGGCGAGAGAGATACGGGGAAGAGGAGGAATCAGGACAGGATTTGTAGAGGATATGTGTTTTCAATATTAAGTGAAAGACCTGGGCAGAGATAGCAAGATTTTGGCTTTCGGTCACCGTGAGTTCATAGGATTCATGAGATATCAGTCGTACTTCTGGCTGGACTTTGGTATTTATTTTCTATTAATATCTTTATTTGGTATTTAGGTACATGTATATATATATATACATATATAGAGTAAGATCATGTAGTAAATGACGAATGTAGGTCTACTAGGGTTCGTTCTGGAGTTCCCTGATCTGCTGGATTTCAACCGACCTACTCCAATAGACTATGATGTGTGATTTTACTCGGAGCGACGACCATCGCCTGATAACGGCGCCATAGAAGTTATTAGATAAGATTATATCACGGTGGTTGCATGGGCACCCGGAGGGGATTCAAGAGGGGCATTTGCCCCCCCCCCCGCGGTTTTTGAAAGTTGTCTTGTTTTCTGTGTTCGTGAATAGCTATGAAAAACGTTATTTCCCCCCCCCCCCTCTGGAAATATTTTGGTCCCCTAGACAATTTTTGTCACCTGGAAAAATTCCTGCGGACGCCCTTTGGTGGCTGTTGGTTTGCCTATCACTGAAAATCAAATCCACCGATGTGTGATTGTGTGGTAAAAATTAGGCTCTGACTGGATATTCCGTCTCTACAATCAGTTTAGTTTCACGCCTGGGCTGTTGTGGATTTTGGCATAGTAAACTCTTAAACTAATCGTATTCGTTAACTCCAAATTTCTAAAGCGCTACCCTAAAAGATAATTCGCGAGCGCTGCTCGTATTCTGGCAGTGCCAGTCCCAAGCCTGGATGAAGGAGGAGGACGACGCTAATCATCTTTGTTATCACACAGTGTCGTTAAACTGAAACTAGTACGATGGGTGCGTCGTATCCGAGTGGTTGTCCAGAGGTCGATGTCCATTGGAGGTCCGAGTCCGGTTGCCAGACAGACCAGAGAGGCAGAGCAGCTGATGTAGGATTATCATAACCGCTCAATTTCTGTGTAATATCATCAATTTTAGTTTGTGTTATATAGTTACAGTTAGCTATTATCGTCATGTTTTTATGACAGTGGCAACGTTGACGCGGCTTCCAGTCAACACTCAGGCATTGACGGGAAGTACTGTTAGGCTGGAGTGCTTCATGGAAAACAAGATCTACCCGCCGTCCTGGTCTCACATCAAAGTCGGGTCCACGCAGTCAAACGATGTCTATCTGACGATCAAACTGGATGGAAACACAGGGATTGATGGTCGAATGACCGAGCAGTATTTCGGTCGTTTCAGAGTGCATGAAGATCGTGCGACTGGGGAGTACAGTCTTGAGGTAACAGACGTCCAACCGGGCGACGCCGGTAAATACACGTGTACAGCAAGAGGAGGTCTCGGTCAGCAGGCCTTTGCAGAACTAGGCGTCATAGGTAGGTTTATCATCATCATTATCACCATCAGCATTATCAACGACGAACCAGATCATCGTTGTCGTAGTCATCATTGTAATCGTCAGCAGTTGATCATAATTAATTTCTATCGCGCTGATGCACGAAACATCAACCGATAACGAACAAAACCAAGCCGCAGTTAACAGTTGGCCTACATGTAGGCGAGTATTAAACCTAATAATAATTAACTAAACAATTGAATAATTCATTAAGTTTTTAACTAACATTAACAATGCATGTAGAGTAGACAAACAGTAAAACTATTTAACTAATTAACTAATTAAACAATTAATGAATCATTAAAGTCGTGTTATAACTAATTTCTACTCGTCTAAGAATCTTTGAGTTCTAACCTAACACAAACTCGTGAATAATCTGATGTTAAACTGGATTAAGTTAAAGAATTGAATAATTGAGATTTTCAGATAACATATACAACCAGGGCTGTAGTGGTAAAATTTGAGGTGAGTACACGCTACCGGCGAGAAGCGGCGTCACTAGGGCTGGTGTCACCCTAAAAAAATTAGATGACTTTTTTTTAGGAATTCGTCTCAAAATATTTTTGGACCTTTTACGAATTCTCTGAAAATTCCTTTTTTAGTCATTCGCCCTCAAAACCCTTCATTACCTTTCTTTTTGTGTGGAAATTTCATTAGTCAATGACTATACGGTCTCTATGAGTATACGCTGTCTAGAGGTGAGTATACGCTGTATACCCGCGTATACCCTCGACTACAGCCCTGTATGCAACTAACAGGATTAAGTTACTTTCTTGTCTGTGAACAGACTCAGACCCGCAATGTGCATCCAATGCTACTGAGGCAATCGGAGAAAACATCTGCAATCACGAGCCCGACGACATCGAGTTATCCTGCAGGTTCCGCCACAACGGAAACGTTCTACCGAAGGTGAATTGGGTAAAAACCGATCGACCGAGTCAATTCATAATAATACAAGAGGCTCAATTCACTGATGAATTCGGTGAGATTGTTTCGAAATTTGTCGTAAGAGCGGATGCAGAAGGTCTGAATGGTTCTTCATTTACGTGTATCGTTTCTTCACCGGGTTTCGCAGAAGAATCGAGGCTCAGTTGTACTACTCCGGTTATAAACGTTCTGAGTGAGTATGACCCTTATTTTATTCCACTCATTGTAGGCCCTATACGTGTGCTCCAGTTCATATAATTTAGCGGATGTTTAAGCACCTCATAACAGATCTAAGCAAGTGAGTTTTAAGACAATTAGCAATTAGGCCCCTATATGCTGCACAGAGTCAAAGGCAACAGTAAGCTACGTAAGTACAGTGGGAAACTCTTCCAGGAGATCGGTTCAACACAGGAAAAGGCGAGTGTTAAGCATTGAGTGTTAATTTAATTGTGGACCGGATTAGCAACGCATCGCTTAGTGTATTAGCTGAAAATGTAGGAGATCAAACTTCATAGTAAAATACAGCTGTGAAAGTGAATCTCCGGTGTACAGTATCTCAGCGCAACATAATTTTATAAACATTTTGCCACGCTTAAGGGAAGAGAACCACAAAGATAAAATAAACTCTAAAGGAGACACTGAAAATACCAGTTTCAAATTAGATACCTCATATTAAACAAGGAGTACCACTTTGGTGGCTTTGCTTCCGCAGAACGATTCTTATTTTGCTTTACCTGAATCTGTTATCAAACTGTTATCTGGTATCAAACTGTTGGAGACTCTAATCCAGATATAGACCTTCGCTTTTCGCCACCTTTTTGCAGAGCAGAGTTTGCTGTCGTCTTAGCAGCTCCTCAGCCATCTCTTCCTCTGTTTCAAAAACGCATGAAGTCCATTTTATTTGTTAGCGATTGCATTGTATAATTTGTATTGTGTATAGAAATTTATGAAGCGCCTCTCGCAGAGTAACTATTCAGCACAGAGGCCTTGGGGAAACAGAAATGCATGCCTTTAGGAACGCGAGACCGATGAGGAAACGCCAGTCAATAATTTGGCCCTGAGGAGATGGGGAAGGTCGTTCCAGATCGTGGGACCAACTGCAGCAAACGCCCGGTGCTGGACCAAGGCAGTTTTTTTGGTCCTGGGAACAAAAAGATCAAAAAGATCAAGCCGATTCACACAGCGCAAAGAGCGAGAAGAAGATGCAGATAGCGGGTTTCGCATATGGTTCGAGAGATATTTCGGGGCAGTGGTAGCACTGACTTGGGTCGGGAGCGTCTCCGATTCGTTGATTGGCGCTTTTATAAGTGTTCGTTTACAATAAATTACAATTACAATAGCAGCATTCGTTTCATTCTTATCTGCTTTTATATCTCCAGCCTTTCACTTCACCATCACCATACATCTCAGTTAGCTTAACTGCGAAGTAATTTTCAAATAAATGCATTTTAACTGTCGAGATATTATGTGCATTGAAGAAGAAGAAGAGTCCATTAAGCAAGCCCTGGTTATGAAGTGTTAGCAACTTCATTTTTCTTAGCCTCTGCATGTGAGAGCGGGTGGGAAATCCTTTCCCTCGCTGTCTCATCTTTATGGCTGAGTAGTCTAGAGGGAGCAGCTGGACCAGAAATCTCTTACACAAATTTCTGCCCTGGTGTGCATTGACTGTCTTGATAAAACAGTTGGATGGGCCTATATCTTATAATTATGTACGAGTGTGAGTGCGGCGAGAAGCGCTCTCCTTGTAAGACATTTTGACCATCTCTTAATTTAAGTATTGTTGGGTCCTTTAAAAGTCAGTAACTGGCTATTATTGCTACGCGTCAAAATTGATGTCATGTCTTTCGGTGAATATTGAGTATGCATATATGAAAATAATCAGTAAAGATATTTTCTTTTTGTGACCTTATTCCTGAAGTTTACAACAGTTGTTGGTGAAACAAAAGAACATTCTGAAAGACCGTACTTCCAAACCGAGATATCGTCAGACTTCATGTGAAAGCACTGATTGGTTTGTTTCTATTAATATTTTTTTTAGAAATAACCAACTTGACTGAGTCGAGAAAAGTGGAAAAGCCGGAGGAAGTGCACTGCCATCCGCCGCCCCACCTACTAGAGAAGGGGTGCAAATGGGTGAAACGAAAACTGGGAGAAGTAACGGAAACCATTGTTGCGGAAGGTCGACTTCTGAACCTCTACAGACCGGAGTTCGATTCTGGAATCTACGTCTGCATCTTTGAGTGCAGCATCCGTGGTCAGCCGTGTCCAGTGGAAGCGCTGACGATCACCTATGAACCCTCAGGTACGAAATATAGTGGACAGACTATAGGTAAGATGAGAGCTGTCTAAAAATTAGCAACTAAATCCAGAGACAATGCTATGTATATCGAATTTGAAAAGGTTTCTCCCCGAGTTCGACTTTTCCCCAAGTTGTCTTAACAATTTTGTTCATGATAATGATTCTTTTTTCTGGAATATTCTCAGCTATTAAAAGGTAAAATTTCTCATATATGTAGGCCTATAATTGTATATAGACCTTTAGGTGTACAATATAAAGTAGTTTTGCCCTAGATTTAAATTGTGAAGAAATTTGCAAATGCCTTCTAATTGTTTAAACATTACTGACTCTTATAGGGCAAAAGATTTAAAATATTATTGTCAAAACTTCAAAAGTAATGAACACAAGTCTTCAGCGAAACGCTCAAGTTGCAAGAGAGTACTGTACAGTACAGCGCTGTACTTGACACTGGCCTCCTTCCGAAGTTCAGAAGTACACATACGTTCATACGATAGAACATCGAAGGTACTCTGCAATTGTGCGTGAAAGTACTTGCTCAAGGTACTTACACAGTGGCCGCCTGAGTCAAGGCTCGAACTCCGACTCTCTGCGTTACAAGTTGAGCGCTTTAGCCATTCGGCTCATGTGCAGGGTCTTACAGGCCTACTCCAACAGTCCCTCATGTATGCAAAAACCCACCCTCTAAGAGTTAAATTTTCACTAAACAGGTTAAAAGATATTAATTATCTGCACCTCTAACGGTGGTCGCATCCTGGACCCCGCTGAGGATTTTACGACATCCTGTGACCCCCAAGCTGAAAAATGTGTCCCTTTGCAATCCTTCACAGCGTCCTTGAACACATGGCAATACCAAATCCTAAATTCCGATTCCCACGCCAAATTTGCACAAAAATAGACTGAAGAGACGCATTAAAAACTAGGAGAGTGATCAAGACCATGCAGCTAGTCTACGATACTAGAAAGAATAGGCCTATATTATAGGGTTAACGTCAACTACGAGGAAACCAAGAGTGCCGTAAAGATTTGATGCTAACTGGATAACTTTGTATTTTGTTTTAGAGCCAAAATTTAGCCAATCCGTTATGTCTCGTTCAATGTCCAATCTCGTGATTATTCTAACCACGGTTTTGGGAGGATTAGCTGTGTTAGCGGGCATAATCCTTGCTGTCATGCTTTATCGAAAACACGGGTAAGCATGCAGCACTGCAATGAACCATAAGCAATACCTGCTAAAATTAAATATCAAACATAGCATCTGGCCTGCGTATTGTTTCAACAATGCAGAGATTATTAGTCTGGATAGAATAACACAAAAAGTATAATAATAAAATTGCACTGCAATAGAATTTAATATTAAAAAAGAACATCTGGTAACAGAAAAGAGTGGAAAAGACGCAACTGAACTAAACAAAACAGATCTAATTTGACTTGATTGGATTTAGCATTACTAGGCTAGAATATACATGTTCACTTTAGACTCGATTGCACTGTTCAAAACTAAATGGACTGGACTGGAATGCATTAAAAATAGGCTAGAATAGATTGTACTGGATTAGATCCTACTAAACTGAACAAGAATATGATTGAAGAGAAACTTCGCATTTGCAAATAAGATTTAGTTGACCATGATTATCTCTTGCAGCAATAGCCTATGACTCGATTTTTCGCCAGTATCATGGCAGTATGACGCACCCCTTATTATTTGATTTAGCACATTTGACAGGCCCGGTTCGTCCGTTGGGCAAAGTGGGCAACCGCCCAGGGCCGCCGATTTTTAGGGGCCGCCAATTTTCCAAAAAAATTTGACCATTTTTATAAGCTAAAAGAGGTGAATGACTAAAAAAAAGGTCATCAACTTTTTTTTGTGCTTAGGGCCGCTGATGTGCGGATTTTCGGAAAAAGTTCCTATTATTACGTGCTAAAAGAGGTGAATGACTAAAAAAAAAAAAAAAAGGTCATCAACTTTTTTTGTGCTTAGGGCCGCCGATTTGCCGATTTGCCCAGGGCCGCCAAATGTCTTGAGCCGGGCCTGACATTTGACACTAATTCAGGTACCTGAAATTCGCGAATTATTAGTATTAGCCGCAAATTTCTCTTTGTTATTTTAGCTCCAATGCACGCAGTGCAGAAGATCCAACACCTCTGGATAAGAGTTAGTATTTTGACACAAATCGATGGGTTTAAGCCAGAACGTCTTATGTACGATTTTTTCAAAAATGGAGATTTTGACAGAAATTGAATTGACTAACGTCAATGCAGGTTCTGACAGAAGGTCGTACCTACAAGTCTCCATTAAAGTCTAGTTGCCACGAAGATACACCACATTTTTCGGGTCACATTTATGCCTTAAGGATGTATGTCCATACATACAGCGTCTATTATTTACAGTGCAACTAGTAATTCTACCAGATGGTTGCATCTTGTCCAAGAGACGTCTCTATGGCATAAATGGAATTTCTAAAGGCAAGTAAAAATAATGAACGCTGCATATTGATACTTACTTTGACTGTCGGACAGCTTGTCACTTGCTCACTTTCGTAGAAATTGCATAGCATTATATAATTTAGGTAATTCTAAAGTTATTAGTCGCTTTATCCTATAACATAATGTTGGAAGTGACTTTGGTGCAAGTTGCACAGAAATTATGAGATTATTCATTATTTTATTTTGTCTGCTAAAAGGGCGTATCTTGTCAAACTTTTACAAATTTCACCTAATTATCACGTTACGTGTAAACAAAACAATACTTGCTTTAAATCATTTCCAAAAGGATTGTTATTAGTCGGCATTTTGCTAGAAATAATTTTCATTGCCTAAATAAAAAAATTTTAAAACAACTTTTTCTGCAAAAAATTTACTTTTCCTTGATTATCTCGGAATGTTAAAAAACTTAGATAAGACGTTCTGGCTTAAACCCATCGAAATACGATTCAGTCATTCTAAAGTATTGTTTTATGTATATAGTACACGCCTTTTTAATCAAAATGTTGATTATTAACTGATTAAATCCAGGACTCAGATGAGCAAGAATTCAGTGAAAACAGCCATTCATCGTTATGTGGGGAATATGTCAGAAGTAACTCCGTCACTGCACGTCCGTGCCCTAGCGCCAGACAGTGCCAGTCCCAAGCCTGGATGAAGGAGAAGGGCTCCGCTAATGATCTTTGTTATCACAAAGTGTTGTTAAAATGAGTGAGATGCCAGAAGTAGTGAACCCTATGTGGCTCATTGAAAAGAGTTCCTTTTTCCTTAGCGCCACCTATGTTACATTGTTTTCAGTAGCGTACGCGTATTTCTTACACAGCCAAATAGTTGAATTTTTTATAACAATAGCAACAATAATGACACATATCAAACCAGTTGTGTCCTTTATGTAATGTTGTCTAGGACTATTGGGTAGCGTAGCGATGTCCAGTTACGCATGCATTCACTATACTGTACAAAATTTATTGTTATTGTTAGACCAGAGCAGTGGCATCAGCAACAAAGGAAGTCAAGTCTCCGGAATAGAGATCACACCACTCACAGGTTGAATTATATTCTTGTTTTGGAGTCTATTATAATTATTACGATCATAGGCTGCATTACATAGATTACAACTACGCTTACCAGTGCACTTGATTACGACCTGGTTTTTCTGCGCCATCGGTTGATGCCTTGTTCATCAACCGATGTAACTTCTGCGCGATGGAATTTACTAATTAACAGTGGACCAGAATAATGCATCCAATTAATTACTAATTATCAATTGACCTGTGTGATGCATTCACACGAACGGGCACGGCAGGCAAAACCAGGGGAAGGCAATGGCAAACCACCCCTGTTAATCATGCCAAGAAAATCGTCATGCGACACACCAAACCACGCCGATGGTCGCGGATGGAGGGACTCCCAGGCCGGAGCGTTGAGGTGGGACTCCCAGGCCAAAGCGCGACTCAAGGGCTACTGGGAGAAGTAGCAAGACGGCAACGGAGACTGTGTAGCATGACGATCGCTAGGGCTCCTAGAGCCGACAGCACAAAGAGACAAAGAGAGATGCATTCAACTAATTCACAATTGACCAGTAGGCCTAGGCCTATAATGCAGTTAGTTTCTAGTTTGCACTAGGGTATTGGAGTTGTAGGCTGTTTCTGCAGAATGTCTGAGATTTCTGAGGATGCTAATTACAATGGGAGATTTAGGAATGAGTCATAACCTGCAAACTTTGCAATGAGTTCTCTTTCTCAGAGTTTCATTTGTTGGCGAAAGAAAGCTCTGTTTCGTATAATAAATCCAAATTTTTCGACAGATGGCGTAGCTGGTCGGAAGTGGCCATCAGATTGAACCTGAGGCCAAGACCAATACTCTAAGGATTTGTATCGTAATCGTAATCGTAGAGAACACGCAAAGAAATCCACACTCCCGTATCTTATAGCTTGAGCTTTTGTTGCAGTATTTCTCGCTTGTTATCGTCTGTGAACTCCTTTTAACCCAGTAAAAATTTACTAATTAAATTAAAATTAATTTACTATGAGCACAGATTAAACACAGTCTTCGATGCATGATATTAACTCTGAAAATATATTTCAGATATAGTAAACAGCGACGATGACGTAGGGATAGACATCCCTGACGCCTTGAGGCTTTTGCCCAACTCAGGAGGTAACGCTGTCTACCTTCAAAATACTTTTAGTAACTATTCAATCAACGAAGAATTAACGACGAAATTTCACAACAAACCTTGACTGCAAACATAAAAAGGCCTAATATACATAGCGATTCACAAAAATGTCAACTCATACATGCATAGACACATACATACATACGTAGGGTTGCCAGACGTCCGGCAAAAGGAGGACATGTCCTCCGTTTGTATGTTTTTTTAATGTTTGTTGTCTTGGGCTACTTCCTATTATTTTGTTGCCGTTTTAAACGACTTTACACGTGCATGTTGTCCCTAAATTTCCCTCTACTTACTTATTTATTATTTTTATTGCAGCTCTATTTCTAGACGTTTCAAGTCCATGACCTGAGTAATGTTACAATGTATCTATGGTCAAAGTGTTAATTTTATTTCCGGTAGCAGAGCGGCGTCTGTGGTTTGTTGACAAATAGGCCTACTATGCGCAATCAAGGTGCAACTGCATGATTGCTTAACTAAAAACTTTGCAACATTATGATAAAAAGTATCAATTGATTTTACAAGCAGGTTTTCAATGTGACTTCGTTTCCTTACGTAGGAGACCTCTGACTCCGGAGTGAAACGTTCAATGCGTCCTCCTTTGTCCTTCTTTCCGGCTTTCTGTGTCCTCCTTTGGCTACCCATGTATCTGGCAACCCTATACATACATGACTGTGTAACTAAATACTAAATACATGTATATATATATATATATATATATATATATATATATATATATATATATATATATATATATATGCGTACACACATATACACATGCATGCATACGTACATGCATATACAATTATACATAGAAGCAGACATACAAGCATACATAGATACATGCACGCATAAAAACATACTTTATACCAAAGCATAAAAGTATATGGCTCAATCTATAGGTCTTTTGCTTCCATTGGCCCTGCTCTTTGGAATGAGCTTCCTCCGTTCGTTCGTTCGTCTATTCTCTCAGGTAACGTCTCTTCCTCTTTTACCTTTCTTAAAACTTACTTTTCTCTCGGGGTCTCTCGCACTGGGAGCGCTTCTGAATGGCCTCCCGCTAGAAGCGCTTTATAAATATCCAAATACAATACAACACAATATATACTTACATGATTGCTACAATGGGTTCAATGTCGTGGTTATGGCAGTATGAGTGATACTGAAAATTAAGATGTATGATATGATTGTAATCTAGAAGAGAGTAGCTACTGTCTAGATGTGGGACAATTGCATGACAGAATTCTATTTTAAGCTTTGGCTTCAATTTTATTTTAGAACGAGAGCTTAGAAATCGCCGTGCCGAAGAAAAAGCTCTGGCCAGAATGCGCAACAACGGTATGTCGAAAGTAGAAAAACTCGGGGCTTCTATAGGTGGACTAAGCCCTAAAAGCTGCAAAGGAATTGTTTAATAGACATTAATGGTAATTGGTAATCGTAAGTGCACATTGTGTAGCGCCACTTGAAGGGAAACTCATCAGAGGCGCTCTCGACATAACAAGACCACTCCGTGATCGAACGCAGGTCTTCAAGTTCTTGCGAAAAAGAGGAGGAAATGGGTACACGATTAAATACTAGAAGGTTCAGTTTGAACCAGTTTTGTTAACGGCCAAAGATATGAAGCTACCCAAATATGCAGTCGCGTGTAGGACACATGAAACCCATATGAGAGTATTTCCATATGAACTTCATATGTCTAACAATATGGGACTATGTACTATGGGACTTATGAAGCCCATATATAAATATATTGTCATTATGTCGTACAGGAATATGACGTTGCTTTTTCTTTCCAAAGTTGTATTAACCTGATATTATATCATGCGCCAGTGGGATGATTCCGTGTTCTGGTAGAGATAGAGAGAGGCAGAGGAAGATTGAGATAGATAGAGTGACAGAGACAGACAGACAGGCAGACAGAGAAAGAGCGACAGATTGATAGAGAGGGGAGAGAGTAAGAGAAACAGAGAGGTAGAAAGAGAGAGAAACAGGTGGAGAGAGAGGGATAGACAGAGAGAGAAAGAGAGAGAGAGAGAGAGAGAGAGAGAGAGAGAGAGAGAGAGAGAGAGAGAGGTGAGAGAGAGAGAGAGAGAGAGAGAGTGATAGAGTGATTGAGATAGATAGATAGATAGATAGATAGATAGATAGATAGATAGATAGATAGATAGATAGATAGATAGATAGATAGATAGATTGATAGATAGATAGATAGATAGATAGATAGATAGATAGATAGATAGATAGATAGATAGATAGATAGATAGATAGATAGATAGATGATAGATGATAGATGATAGATAGATAGATGGATGGATGGATGGATGGATGGATGGATGGATGGATGGATGGATGGATGGATGGATGGATGGATGGATGGATGGATGGATGGATGGATGGATGGATGGATGGATAGATAGATAGATAGATAGATAGATAGATAGATAGATAGATAGATAGATAGATAGATAGATAGATAGATAGATAGATAGATAGATAGATAGATAGATAGAGAAATAGATAGGCCTAGAGTGAGAAATAAAGGCAGAGAAAGAGACAGAGAGACAAACAGAGACAGGTAGACATAGATCGGCAGATAGTGAGAAAGAACGGGCAATTTTTCTTCAAATTTTATAAATTTCGAGATTTTTTGTAGCTATGCGACCAGTCTTTGACCCTGCAACCGACGACGGTGACGTGGCTGAAGGTATCTGCAGAACACCGGAAGCGGACAAGGATGAGTAATTCCACTGAGTCAACACTTCCACAAGACGCTGTTCCAATCGACACACAGCATTCTGCATTGTGTGACAATATTTTCTAAATTTTTCATCCCTCTTTTCTGCGGCAGTTTCATATTATTAGTTATTACCAGCCGCAATACTTAAAGTTAACTTCAACGTTTAAGTCTCGAGCCCATGCTATCATGCCCACTTTGTACGACCCATATTTCCATATATGATCCACATAGAGCCCATATAGGTCCCATTAAATGCCCATGGGCATGGTCGGTATCCCTAGCTGCAAGCATGTCCATATAGGTCCATAAAATGCGTAAGGGTTTGTCGGTATCTTAAGGACTGATCTTCTGGATATTGACCTGATTTCTGCTTCGCTTTGGTACGCCATCGGCTGATGCCTTGTGTATTGGACATCGACCCGATGTAAGTTGTAATTACAGCTACATACAATTTTTTTACCGTTCTGGTAGGTAAGATCTATCGTAGGCAAGTGACGGGAGATTTGCTCAATTTAGACGCAGAGTAGCTAACTTTAAGGCACCGGAAAACTCTGCTTTTAGAGTTTCCGTGAAATAGTGGTCTCGGTTGGGGTGGCTTCCATTTATTTCCATACGCAGGTTACCTCTAAATTACATTATGTTTCCTCTAAAATAATTACATTAGGTTACATTGGGTTACCTCTAAATTACATTAGGTTACCTCTAAGTTACATTGGCCTACCTCTAAATTACATTAGGCTACCTTTAAATTACACAAGGATTCTCTGAGTTACAGTAACCTTCTCGTGCTTACATTAAAGAGGCATATAATAATAATTCCTGAGAAATTTTCTCAAGGTCTGTGTAAATAAGTTGAACAGGTCTGAAAAGATAACATGCCATTCGTGTCATTGACATCATTATACCACACGTGTTAAGTGACGTTGCAGAGTCTACCATTATCCATTTCTTTTCGCAATATTCTGAAGGGTAGAGTAAATATAATTTTGTGCTTAAAGCAGAGCATGACAGTCCTTGTTATTTTAATAAACTGTTAATGTTTTGGCTGTGATATCTAAAGTTGATATCTAATAATTATAGGTTATATGTATTCGTTTGGAAGAAGTAACTCTACTTATTCCGCCGACTTTTCGACGGTTTTGTAGCCTAATTGGCCGATTAGTTAGAGCGCTAGGCCTGTAACGCGGAGAGCATGGGTTCGAACCTCGCCAGAGACAGTTACTGTGCAAGTCTTTCACTCACATTTGCTCTTCGCGGTCCATGTACTGTCGTATGGTCGTGTTTGGAAGGAAGGCAATATAAAAATACAGTTGCATTGTATTGTATTTTATTGCATTGTATATTAACCGAAGCTTTTTCCATGCCAGAAAGTTACAGGTTCCGTTTATTCAGTTAGTTCTCTTACTGTTTGATTGCGTGTTTCGTTATCTTAGAAGGCTATAGGAGGCTGTAAAGACTGATAAAGACGGTTTGCACATTTGAAACTTCAGCCATATTCTACATGCTTACTGCCTGTTGCTTAACTGCTTGTTCTACACCATACACCGACGCCTTCTGTGTCGAGACATTGCGTACAGTACTGTACGCGAAGTATGTCACTTGAATTAATTTAAACACAATTGATGTATTTTTATGGTAAATGGTGTAAACAATTTAAAGCCATTTGTTGTAGGCCTATTTTGTTCTTATTGACACATACATGCAGTGCTGCGAGAAGATAGGTTTAGTGTTTAATGAGCGCTCTTTCCTCATAAGGAATTTGTTAATTTCTGCTTGAATGCGGTATGTCTGCTCGACCAAGCGGCATAACTTTGGAGGGTACCGCATTCTTTTCCCTTACGCTACTGTTAAATAATTATTATGCCGCCGTTTATGTGCCACGCTTAACGATGATGATGATGATGATGATGATGATGATGATGATGATGATGATGATGATGATGATGATGATAATAATAATAATAATAATAATAATAATAATAATAATAATAATAATAATAATAATAATAATAATAATAATAATAATAATAATAATAATAATAATAATAATAATAATAATAATAATGATATTACTAATAATAAGGACGGCCACTCCAGAATCAATATATTTAATCAGTATCTGACACCTGAGGGATCATATACCTCGGGTAAAAAATAATAATAATAACAATAACAATAAAAATAACATGAAGATGGTGGCGATGATGGTGATAAAGATGTTGATGATCGGTAAATGTTTTGAGTCTTGAGGGCTCAAATGCAGACCTTCCACCAGGCAAATAAAATGGGCATTGTTTCTTCTTGGTATAAAAGGGGTACGGTACCCTCAAGTTCAAAAGGTTGGGGTACAAGTACCCCTCGTGACCCTAGAAAATTACGCCTGTAGCTTGACCTATCTATTTTGAACCGGAACCAAGCCTGAGCATACCTGGTCATCGGTTTTGGTTTCAATGAGCGCCAATCAAACATTTAATGAAATTCTCGAAATCTAATTCTTCAAACTATCTTATCCGTAATCCAACTTTAACGATAATTCACTTAACCATGACGCCAAAAACATTTTCGACCTCAGCGTCTACAGCAACTTTGTCTGAATTTCGACCGTGGCTCTGAAACCGACCCAACAATTAATAAGAAATTAATTAAGCTCTTGATGATTTAATTTGACTAAAACACGTATGAGACAGTCCATTGCCTCAGCTACTGGAAAATATCGGATATTTCCATTTGCAACTTCAATTACAACTACAATTACAACTGCAATTACAACTACAATTACAACTGCAATTACAACTAGGGCCTACATGTGCAACTACAATTACAACTTCAATTACAGCTACAATTACAATTACAGCTACAATTACAATTACAACTACAATTGCAACTTCAATTACAACTTCAATTACAACTACAATTACAACTGCAATTACAACTACAATTACAACTACAATTACAACTGCAATTACAACTAGGGCCTACATGTGCAACTACAATTGCAATTTCAATTACAGCTACAATTATAATTACAATTACAGCTACAATTACAATTACAACTACAATTACAACTTCAATTACAACTTCAATTACGACTACAATTACAAAATTTACAACCATTACACCGCACTGTATTATGGCTGATTCGTTGCTTTCGATAAGCTCGACTCAGCAGCTGTTGACAGCGCTAAGCGGTCTATGTGGCTGAGAAGGAAGGCAAGGTCGGCTAAATGACGACGACCTCTAGCGCCCTTGGACCCTAAGCCTTCTTCCAGCAACTCATCCTTCTAATGCTACGACCGTCAGTCAAAACCATTAGACGTGACAGCAACGATCCAAGGAAAAGTGACAATCGCACGGAACGCAGGCGTGTGGATTCCTTTCTTAAATGGTAAATGTAAATGTATAGGGAACAAACCGCCTCGACCATGTTCAGTTTTTAATGCACCGATTGGATCATATCGTCTACCATAGCCGGTACAGCAAAGTCAAGGTTGATATTCACGTTGTTCGCAATGTTGAAGTCCACGTTTATTCAAAGCTGTTGTTGCAGAGAGAACGTGTAGTGTAAAGAACAGTGACGTAAGTTAAGGTTTGGATGGTTAGGAAAGGAATGGGAAGGGTAAACCTTGATTACCTGGGTTCGACTCCTCTGTAGGCCTATGCATGTATGTATCAATGTTTGCATATATGAATAGGAGGAGAATTATATGATGCATATATGTATATATGCAAGTATGTATGTATGTGTGTATGTGTATGTTTGTCGATATGTATGTATGTTTTGTTGTTTGTATGAGGCATGTATGTATGGTGTACGTATGTATGTATGCATGTATGTGCGTATGTTTTGTATGCATGTTTGTTAGTGCGAATATGTATGCACGCAAGTACACGTAAACTACATAATGCTGACCGTAGTTTTCTATTATTATAACGCCTTTCAGAAAGTCTTTTAAGTATACTAATATATAATAACAATAATATCATAATATTAGTTTATTAAATTCAAACTGACAAGTACGATGCAAGATGTATGTATGTATTAATGTTTGTATATATGATGCATATATCTATGTGTGCATGTATGTGTGTGTATATGTATGCTTGTAGATATGTATGTGTGTGTTTTTTTTATGAGGCATGTATGTATGGTGTTCGTATGTTTGTATGCATGTATGTACGTATGTTTTGTATGTATGTTTGTTAGTGCGAATATGTATGCACGCAAGTACACGTAAACTACATAATGCTGACCGTAGTTTTCTATTATTATAACGCCTTTCAGAAAGTCTTTCAAATATACTAATATATGATAACATAATAATATAATAATATTAGTTTATTAAATTCAAAATGACAAGTACGATGTAAGATTACATGATATAGTAGTAACAGATGAAAACAAGTTTAACAGGAGTCGAATTTCACTGCATGGAAGCCTGCAAGGCGCCCATCTGCCCTACTGTTCATTTTACAGTCGTCCCCTAGGGAGTGAAAAGGCTGCGTCAACCTTAATGGAGCTAACGGATATCAAACCCGCGTCCATCTGATCTTCGTGCCAGCATGTTACCATTCAACCACCTGCCAGTCCCATTAAACGAAGCCCTGCTGATTCTTATCTCATCCGTTGCGGTTTATTTGTTGCCGCGCAGAAAGGGCGACTAGTTCACGTGATCCGGCGTTTGCCGCGGGCCTGCTGTCAAAGGTAATTGCGCCGAAAAACGTATCAGCCTTTCTGATTGGCTGGCGACCGGAGACGTCGTCTGCGAGAAAGTAATTTGTTCGCTATTATTCGCGGCGGCCATTATGACGCAGACGATGACGTCGGAAACACGAAGCCCGCACCAATCCGAGACTTCATTAGCGTTGAAAGGTGCGCGAAAAATAATTCCCGGCGATTATTTAACCGCCACAGAAATGAAAGACGCACTGTCGGTTCCTGGGTGGGTATTGTGGATCGTGTCACATTCGTGTGTCGCGAGTTTTCGAAAATGAGGATCTGACAACGGGTCTTATTCAGGCGAGAGCAACAGCAGTAATCTGATGAGGGACACAAAAGAGGGTAGCTCCCTTATATGACACGGGTTATTGATTTTTCTCAGTTGGGGTGTGCCTGTTTTTGTTTTTGTTATATTTTGTCTTCTAGCAGAACAATAACCTGCAGGAAATTCAGCGCTCCAGTTGGAGCATGCATGTGATTTTTAATAAACGCTGCAAGGTGATTGGAACCTGAGTTCTTGGTTTTCTTTGCGTAGCGGTTTTTAATGTAAGTTCCGGTGCTGGTGTTAAAGCTTAATGGACGATTGTTTTCCTTGTTAGGTTTCGTCAGTTAGCAGAACATTATAGGCTCCAGGAAACTGACCACGGTTTATCTGAGATGCGCTAAAGATGCAAAAACTGCAACCTTAAGCAAAGGCCTCGCCTGCTGCGAATATCAGGGTGGTACAATGGAAAACCGGAGCGCAAGACTATAATAAGGTTCTGGAGCGCAGCCCTCAGTGTAGGGGCAGAGGCAAAGAATATGTTCTGGGGTCGGATCTAACCCTCATTAGTTTAGAAAACTTTTCTCTGTCTAAGTCAAATTATTTGAGTAGAATGCCAGTGTACTTACATAAGGTTTGCTATCTGATGCAATCCTAGTTCTTAGTAATAGGCTGGCGCAGAGAGTCCATTTGTTTATTCTCACTCTTTGAGTGGCGCTATATGAATGTTTAATTCCAATTGCAATTGCAATAAGTCACATAAGCCCAAATGAATTAGTATGTAAGTAAAATAATGAGAAATGTGAAACGACTATTACACTATCGCCAGTGACCTGCCAATGGCTGGGTCCCCTTCTCAAAATATTGCTAGGGTCCGAGCACCCTGCCAATGACTGGTTTCCCTTCTCAAAATATTGCTAGGGTCCGAGCACCCTGCCAATGACTGGTTTCCCTTCTCAAAATATTGCTAGGGTCCGAGCACTCTGCCAATGACTGGTTTCCCTTCTTAAAATATTGCTAGGGTCCGAGCACTCTGCCAATGACTGGTTTCCCTTCTTAAAATATTGCTAGGGTCCGAGCACTCTGCCAATGACTGGTTTCCCTTCTTAAAATATTGCTAGGGTCCGAGCACCCTGCCAATGACTGGTTTCCCTTCTTAAAATATTGCTAGGGTCCGAGCACCCTGCCAATGACTGGTTCCATTCTCAAAATATTGCTAGGGTCCGAGCACCCTGCCAATGACTGGTTTCCCTTCTCAAAATATTGCTAGGGTCCGAGCACTCTGCCAATGACTGGTTTCCCTTCTTAAAATATTGCTAGGGTCCGAGCACCCTGCCAATGACTGGTTCCATCCTCAAAATATTGCTAGGGTCCGAGCACCCTGCCAATGACTGGTTTCCCTTCTTAAAATATTGCTAGGGTCCGAGCACCCTGCCAATGACTGGTTTCCCTTCTCAAAATATTGCTAGGGTCCGAGCACTCTGCCAATGACTGGTTTCCCTTCTTAAAATATTGCTAGGGTCCGAGCACCCTGCCAATGACTGGTTCCATCCTCAAAATATTGCTAGGGTCCGAGCACCCTGCCAATGACTGGTTTCCCTTCTTAAAATATTGCTAGGGTCCGAGCACCCTGCCAATGACTGGTTCCATTCTCAAAATATTGCTAGGGCCCGAGTACCTCGCCAATGGCTGGATCCCCTTCTAAAAAATATACCCCCCACGATCGACACCTCTGAACTGACGTAACTATAGGCCCAACTACCGGTATGTATTATGTCTTCATCCTCTTGACATATTTTATAATTTATTATAATTTATTCTAATTTATTATTTTCCGCTGGCCGTAGATATAATCGGTAGATACAAAGTAAGACTTTCATTTACCATGACTATTAATTAGTGTGGTCCAAAAAAATAAAGTTCAAGCTAGAAACCAGGACACCCTCTAAGTTTTTTAGACCTGTCAATAGTATTATTGAGATAAAATTTCAGCTTCCTATTCCAACTGGAAGACGGTGCTCAATGACATATAAATATTACCAGAGCTGTACTGCTACCACACGCGTCCACAGGTGGCGGATAGTGGAACGACCTCTAGATATAGAGGCTAGCTGCGAAATAAGCAGGTATACCCTGTCGAATAAGCAGTCGCGGACCAACAGCGACAAGGCTATCAGGGCGCGGTATGGGATGTGGGTGGCACCGCATCCTATGATAAAAGCTGCAGATGCTCTATGACGGTCATGTGACAAGGCGAGTACAGGCCGCCTTTAAATAAGCCTGAAGCCGTCGCTGCCTTGCGGGTAGGTGCTTGCACCAAAGGCTAGGTTCCAAACCGAAAGGGGTTGACGTCAGGAAGGGCATCCGGTTGTGAAACTTTGCTCCAAAATTTTCTATGGAACTTCATACACTTTCGATTGAGCATAGGGCTAGGGCGTTCTCTGGAAACGACGCGCATCGTCGCCCGGGCGGTGTGAGAAATCAACAAGGGACTGCTAGGGCGTACCCCACAAGCGACGAATTTAGAGTTAGGGCTAGGGCGTACCCCGCAAGCGACGACTGTAGAGTTAGGCTAGCCACATGGAATGTGGGGAGCCTTACAGGTAGATCTAGAGAGATCATTGATGTAATGCAGAGAAGAGCAATAAATATCTTGTGTGTTCAGGAGGTCAGATGGACCGGACAGGGAGCCAGAGAGCTGGGAGATGGATTCAAGCTACTGTTTAGTGGAGGTGGAAACAAACAGAATGGAGTGGGAGTGATATTGGACCCTGAGTTTAAGGAGAAGGTGGTGGATGTGACAAGAGTTAGTGACAGACTTATGGCTCTAAGACTGGTGATACAGGGGCAGATCATCAATGTGGTTTCTGGATATGCCCCGCAGACTGGATGTACACAGGAGGAAAAGGACAGTTTCCACGAAGACCTGGAAACCTTTATTAGAAACATACCGAACACGGAGCACCTAGTTGTGGGCGCCGATATGAATGGACATGTAGGCATAGAGGCTGACGGATTTGAGGAAGTACACGGAGGTCACGGTTTCGGTAGAAGAAATGAAGAAGGAGACAGATTATTAGAAGCTGCACAGGGATTGGATCTGGCTATTGTAAACACATACTTTAGAAAATCAGATGAACACCGAATAACATACCGCAGTGGAAGAAATGCAAGCCAGATTGACTACCTACTGGTGAGGAGGGAGGATAGAAAGCATATACGTGATTGCAAAGTTATACCAGGAGAGGCAGTGGTCAGCCAACACAGGGTACTGATCATGGACATGATGGTGCAAACTCAACATCAGAAAAGAAAACAGATCAAGCAAAAGGAACGTATCAGAACTTGGAAACTGAAGGGAGATATAAAAGATGCTTACAAACTGGAGGTGCAGGCACGATTAGCTGGAGCAGAGGAGGTGACATGGGACAAACTGAAAAGCGGCGTGCTGGGGGCGGCAAAGCAGGTGTGTGGAACAACAAAGGGACAAAAAAGGAAGGAGAGAGATACTTGGTGGTGGGAGGCAGAGGTGCAGACGGCAATACAAAGCAAGAAGACCGCCTATAAGAACTGGCAGATGAACCGACACGATGATGGACGGAGAGCAGAATACAAGGCAACCTGTCGGGAAGCTAAAAGGTCTGTGGCAATAGCCAAAAATAGGGCGTTACAACATATGTACCAGGAGCTAGACACCAAAGAAGGGGAGGGCAAGATATATAAAATAGCAAGGGCAAGACAAAGAAGTCGACAAGATAAACAGTCAGTAAATGTTATTAAGGACAAGAATGGTAAAATACTCATCGATGAGGAGGCAATCAGATCCAGATGGAAAACATACTTCGAGGAACTGCTAAATGAAGAAAACCCAAGGGAGCCTCTACAGGAGACCAACCCTGTAGCAGGACCAGAGATGGAAATCACCTATAAAGAGATTGAGACAGCAATTGCAATGATGAAGAACAACAAGGCACCGGGGCCATCTGGAATGACGGCCGAAATGTTTAAGGCACTGGAACAAAATGGGGTTGAATGGTTATATGTCATCTTAAACAACTTCATGAAGCAGGAAAAACTACCCCAGGATTTGAAAGAAAGTGAAATACTAGCGTTATACAAGCAGAAAGGAGATGTGCTGGAATGCGGGAATTACAGAGGAATCAAATTGTTGGAGGTCGTACTCAAGGTGTATGAAAAGATCATTGAGAGGCGTATCAGAGAGCGGGTTGAGCTACATGACAACCAGTTTGGCTTCAGGCCAGGGAGGGGTACAACAGATGCAGTGTTCATACTGAGACAGGTACAGGAAAAGGTTTTAGAAGGAAACAACAAAAGATACTGGACCTTCGTGGATATGGAAAAAGCTTTTGATAGAGTTCCAAGGGATGTCGTTTACTGGAGTTTGAGGAAGAAGGGAGTCTCGGAGGTAATTGTGCGCTTGGTAAAGTCAATGTATGAAGGTGCAAGAACAACAGTGAGGAGCAGTATAGGCAACACAGGAGAATTCGAGATACGAGTGGGTGTACATCAAGGATCGTGCCTGAGTCCTCTACTGTTTATTATTGTGATGGATGCAATATCAGAACATGTAAGGAGAGAGGTACCTTGGGACATGCTGTATGCGGATGATCTTATACTAGCGGACGATGCAGAGGCGAAGATGCAAGCACGTTTTACAGACTGGCAGATGGCAGTGGAGAGCAAGGGTCTTAAGATAAACATCAATAAGACAGAAACCATGGTCTGCTCAAAAACAACGGAAGCAATTGAGATCAGAGACAATGCAGGAAAGTCACTGAAACAGGTTGAAACATTTAAATATCTGGGATCGACCATGAATGCACAGGGTGGCTGCGAGCATGACATCAGGAACAGGATTAAGGTGGCTTGGCAGAAATGGAGAGAACTAACGGGAGTGTTGTGTGACGCCAAAATGCCAACTCAACTCAAGGGAAAGGTATACAAAACAATGGTAAGACCGGTGATGCTATATGGAGCAGAGGCCTGGGCGCTGACAAAAAGGGATGAAGGGTTACTGGAGAGAACAGAGATGAGAATGCTACGATGGATACTTGGGATCTCACTGAAGGACAGGAAAAGAAATGTGGACATCAGAAAGAAGCTCGGGGTGGCATGTATAACTGACAAAGTACGAGAGACCAGGCTGAGGTGGTATGGACATGTAATGAGAAAAGAGGATGATAGTTGTGTGAAAAGAATCATGAATGCAGAGGTATACGGACGCCGCAGTCGGGGACGACAGAGGAAGAGATGGGAAGACACGATACAACAAGACCTAAAACTCCTAAAACTGAAGAAAGAAGATGCTCAAGAAAGAAACAAGTGGAAGAGAAGGATCCGAGTGGCTGACCCCTCTCCAAAGAGGGATTAATTCGAGCCTGAAGGAAAGAAGTATTTGTTGTAAATCTTGATGCCATATGCATATAACCTGGTCAACATTTGTCATGGAGATGAGCTTAAAATAGTTTCATTTGTGCTATCATACTTACCTACTTACT
Source organism: Allolobophora icterica (assembly GCA_963556255.1). Classification (NCBI taxonomy): domain Eukaryota; kingdom Metazoa; phylum Annelida; class Clitellata; order Crassiclitellata; family Lumbricidae; genus Allolobophora; species Allolobophora icterica. Next base: position 93,667,912 of record OY744604.1, read on the forward strand.
GGTACTTGGAATAAAAAAAGTGCACAGTTCTTGTTGAAGGTCATGGTGCCCACGTCCTGTGTTTTTGGTTGACATGTTTTCAGAAGTGAAATTTTACATTATCCTTCTACCCTGCTACTTTGAACCATCCACAGAGTGCGTAAGAAAGCCAGGATACAGCATGCTGAAGCCGTAAGATCTGAATTTGTACCAGATTACCACTGGTACTACACTGGGTTGGGTAAACCCTGCCTAAGATCTTTGGAGCAGGAAATGTTGACCGCCTGCCAGTGCTGGTTTTAGGTGGTGATGTGGATAAGCTCCTCTTTGTGCCCAAATTAGCCTTTGGGACAGGATACAATGAATTCATGGTCGTTCATATTCTTTTGAAGTTGTGAAAGCTCACAGTTGACAAGGTTCAAGCCTTGAGCTTTGATACATTGTCTGTCAACTGTACACTGGGCATTTAAACGGATTGTGTGTTCTGCTGGAAGACAAATAGGCTGAGAGCTCTTGTGGTTGGCCTGCCGTCATCATGTAATGGAATTGATTTTAGTCAAATTATTCACCTTGTCCTGCAGTCCATCTGTTCACCATAAATCCCAATCTTCAAGAGATTTAAAGCTGCTGGGAAAGTGTGATACGTGTCAACTTTCGAGGACTGGAAGTCATATCCGGCACTGAAGACCCCCATGAAACAGCGTCAGTTTCAAGGAGTTTGCTGAAAGAAAGTCATATTTAGAGATCAGAGACAACTACCAAGAGCTCATTGACACTGACAGTTGTTGTCCTTGGAAGTCAGCCTTCAATAATTCACTGGAGAGCTCTGGGCCAATTCACCATGAACATTGGATGGCCAAGTTACTGTATGCAATCAAAATCTACCTTCTTTCGCGATCAACCTGATGTACTCAAGAAGAAACTCAGATTAATTGATTTTTGAAGTTTGCTGCCCTGATTACGCAAAGGCATGGACAAAGGTCGCTTGCTGCAGAAGCTCCAGAACAAGATCTGTCACTTTGGATTGGTCTAGGACAATATGGGTCTATTGACTGTGAGATCAGCATTGCTGCCAGGAAGGTCCTAGAAAACCACTTGTGGTACCTTTCAGATGAGGCTGTAGTCCCTATAACAGATAAAGTGAAGACTGTCGACAGAATGACTGCAAGACAAACTTCCTGTAACAGATAAAATGAAGATTGTCGACAGAATGACTGCGAAGCCTGGTGAAAGGAGGTGAGAGCTGATGCTACGGTACTGAAAGAGGGGTTTTGGGTGATTTTGCAACTAAGTGAGCATTTACACTACTGTCATGCCTGAAGATGAGTGATTCCTTTGTTACACTTCCACCAGAGTAATGGATCCAGAATGAGGATCACAAGCAAGGTAGAGAGATAATTCAGCAGTTGAGAGTGGTGAATGACGCAGCTGAGAGGGTGTGAAGTTCTTCGAGGAATTCTACCGACTCGTCACCAATGATGAAGAAGAAAAGCAGTTTCTTCTGCAAGTGGTCGAGGCAAATAGGAAAGCTGTTCTCAATCACACAACAAAGAAGTCTGCTGTCGACGCAGTGCTTGCAAAGCCTTGCAGTTTCTAGAGTCAAAGACGGTAACGGGTGTTGAAATTATAAAACAAGAACAATCGACATTCGATATTCATGGATTGGACGATGTTTTTTGACATTTTTGGACACTTCCAATTGATTAAACCTACTGAAACTTTACAGTTCCATCTGGCTAACTGTTCTTGTATCACATATTCTGTCAAATTACAGTAATATTTGATCTATCTAGATATAAAATGCATTTGTATGCTCGACACATTCATTTCTGCAATTAATGTCTATTTATCGGTATATGGCAAAGTAACACAGTCCGTGAGCATCGTCTTCCAGTTGGAATGAGAAGCTGAAATTTTGTCTCAATAATACTATTGATAGGTCTAAAAAACTGAGAGGGTGTCCTGGTTTCTAGCTTGAACTTTATTTTTTACCATGTATCCGTGAACCACCCTACTATTAATATATACATATATTCTGCAGTTGACAGTCTCCGTGTATAATTTGTATATGTTTATATATAATTATGTAGGCCTATATATATATATAATATTATGTGCATCTAGTGTTGGGGAATATATGTCTCATATACATATATAAATATATATTCCAACATATGTAATATTCTAGAAGACTGTGTATAATTTATATACAATAATTATGGTTTGCGCAAATATGAAACTATTATGATACGTTTAACTGCGCTGATGTATACCTTGGACCATGCTTAATCAGATGTATTCAAGCTTCAATAAATATAATACATATATCAGAACATATTCTATATTATATATATTAGACAAATTCTTATTATATGTATACATAAATGTGTGGTCAGAATGTCATATATATATGTATACATACATATATATATATATATAAATGTATATATGTAATATATCTTTCTGACGGTGATAATAATTTCTGCTTTGTAAAAAAACAGAAAGCTGCATCTCGACTTTCATAAAAAAAAGTTAAGCATCGCTTCATTTGCTTCCATTTCCAGATCCGGTTTCCATTTCCTCTTCCCTTCGGGTAATGGCGAACCTTCGTCAAACGTGGCCTTGATTCTGACCTCCTACAAAGGGATCGAAGTAGGAGATGCTGTGGTCTCACCTGGCTTCAGAGGAAGAGGCTTAGACGGGGTAAACCATCTGACTCTTTCTTCTTATTTTCCTCCTCCTTGTCCACCTCATTCTCCTCCTCCTCCTCTCCCACCTTATTCTCCTCATCTTCCACCTCTTTTCCATCTTATTTTCCTCCTCTTCCTCTTTTACCTTATTCTCATCCTCCTCTTCCTCCCATTTATTCTCATCCTTATTCTTCTCTTCCTCTCTTCCTCTTCCACCTGTTCTCCTCCTCCTCCTCCTCCTCCTCCTCCTCCTCATCCGTCTTATTCTCATACTCCTCTTCTTCCACCTTATTCTCATCCTTCTCTTCCACCTTATGCACCTCATCTTCCACCTTATTCTCCTCTTTCTGTCTTCCTCTTCCACCTTACTGTCATCCTCCTCCTCTTCCACCTTATTCTCCTCCTCAACTTTCACCGTACTCTCTTCCTCCTCTTCCACATTATTCTCCTCTTACACCTGATTCTACTCTTCCCTTTAATTCTCCTCCTATTCCTCCTCCTCCTCCTCCTCCTCTCAGCAACAGCAGCAACAGGTGTGTGGAACTGTGGCGCTGATGAGATCAGATGCGCAGCGGAGGATGTCGTTGGCTGCGGCGACAGGAGAGAGCGGCGCAGAGAAGGCAGTGATGGCCGTGAGCATCAACGGTGTGCGTGGATGATGGTCGATCGGTCTGTGTGCTTCAGCAGCTGGTCTTATCCAGGTCGAATCGGAAAACAGTAGCAACAGCACGTCGTATAAATCGACAGAGATGATGAAGGTGATGAAGAATAAGATGACAAAGAAGATGATGAAGAAGAGGAAGATGATGACGATGACGATGAAGAAAGACTGCAGCTTCTCTTCTGAAGAATTTGTCTTCTGCGCGACGATGGTATCTTTTGTCTCATTTGCCTTTGTCTGTCTGTGTGTCTATCTCTCTCTGTCTGTCTCTGTTTATTTTTATGTATGATTATGTGTCTGTTTATGGATCGGTAGTGTAGTGGCTAACGTGCTGTACTATCAACCAAGAGGTTGGGAGTTCAATTCCCCGCCAGGGCAGAAATTTGGTTCGAGATTTCTGCTCCATCCGCAATTCGTAGCCAACTCAGTTATAATGAGTACACTGACCGTACACCATAGTTGGGAAGATGAGACGTTGAGGGAGATGACTGGCTACCCACCCTCATATGCCGAGGCTAAGAAAATGAAGCTGCTAACACTTCATACCCATTGCTGCTTCTCAGGCTGACTGAAGGGACTGCTCTGCTTCGTCTATATCCCCTGTTCATCACTCTGTATAACTATCTGGTTATCTTTGTCTTTTATTTTTCTATCTCAGTCTGTGTGTTTATGTCTCTACACCTCTCCCTTCTTCTCTGTATCCCTGTGTGTGTATCCTTCTGACCGTCTCTTTTCTTTCTGCCCTTATATGTCGTTGTATGTCTGTTTGTTTCCGCATGTCGTTCTCAGTCTGTCATTGCGTAGGTATCTCTGTCTCTCCCTATTCCTTTGTCTACTTACTCTTATGCAGTATTAAATTACCTGTAAGCATTGCCTGCTTACCTTTTTCAGTAGTGCCTACTTACCTTTTTCAGTAGTGCCTACTTACCCTCATGTAGTATCAAATTACCTGTACGTGTTGCCTGCTTACCTTTTTCAGTGGTGCCTACTCACCTGTGTGCAGTGTCTGCGTCACGATCTCTGGGTCTACCTCGGTGTAAATGCACCTCTTTAATTCCGTAGTCTCGTTCTCTGTCACTCTAGTTATGTCTCTCTATATCACTGCGTTGCACAGTATGTGTAACGTCTTTCTAAATGCACGCTTAGCTGTGTCCCTTCGTGTCCTTTTCTATATGTACGTCTGTATGCTTCGATCGTTCGTAGAAATGCAGCTTTTTAAACATGAAGACAACGTCGAATTTTTTCTTGGTGAGATATTCAATCTCTGTCGAACGGTTTCCTGTTAATGTCTTACAGGTGAGCTAATACGTCGCTTCTCCGAATATTGAGGAAAGAATTGAGTCACGACAGAAGGTTTCTGCGAACAAAATATAGAACAACAATGACAGTAAATTTTTTAATTTATAGTTTTGGTTTTTGTCAAATATTCTCGAGTTTTGAAACAACTGGGCGGCAGATACACGTCTAGCGAATTGCACTGTGGTTTTAATTTGGTTTCTTTCTGGGTCATACTCTGTCTGTCTCTGTCTCTGTCTTTCTTTCTCTCTGTCTCTGTCTCTGTCTGTCTCTCTCTACTTTTCTCCTCTGTCTATCAATCTTTCTATCTATCTATCTATCTATCTATCTATCTATCTATCTATCTATCTATCTATCTATCTATCTATCTATCTATCTATCTATCTATCTATCTATCTATCTATCAATCTATCTATCTATCTATCTATCTATCTATCTATCTATCTATCTATCTATCTATCTATCTATCTATCTATCTATCTATCTATCTAGCTATCTATCTATCTATCTATCTATCTATCTATCTATCTATCTATCTATCTATCTATCTATCTATCTATCTAGCTATCTATCTATCTATCTATGTATTGTCCTTCTTCCTCCTCCTCTTCGCCTCCTGTATCTATCTATCTATCTATCTATCTATCTATCTATCTATCTATCTATCTATCTATCTATCTATCTATCTATCTATCTATCTATCTATCTATCTATCTATCCATCCATCCATCCATCCATCCATCCATCCATCCATCCATCCATCCATCCATCCATCCATCCATCCATCCATCCATCTCTCTATCTCTCTCTCTATCTGTCTGTCTGTCTGCAATCTTTCTGTCTATCTGTCTGTCTGTCTGTTCTTCTGTCTGTTCGTGTGTCTGTTTGTCTGTCTCTACACTTCTTTCTTCTTCAATGTCTGTTTCTCTGTCTATCTCTCTCTGTCTCTTTCTTCTTCCTCCTCCTCCTTCTCCTCTTCTTTCTTTTCTTCATCGTCCTCTTCTCCTCTTCCTCCTCCTCTTTTTCTTCCTCCTCCTCCTCCTCCTTTGCATTGACACATAGTCTGCTTCGCCTGCCGGCGTTTCTTCATCCGGCTTCCTCAATCAATCGCCTTCCATTCCTAATCTACCACGAACGAGACACGTCACTGTCTCCTTCGCTTCCCTCTCTTCCTTCCAGCGACGTCTGTCTGTCTTCATCCTGCCCTCCCCTCTTTGTCTGTCTTCATTCTGCCCTTACCTCTTTGTTTGTCTTCTATTACACGTCGCTTCCATGGTCTCTGCGTCTCATGCCATTCTTTCTTCCAGCTTCTCTTTCTAATGCTCACTATTCCCTCTCTATCTATTCCACATCAACCCTTTTCTTCCTTCATTGAAATTCGCCTTCCCTTAATCCACTGCCTCTTTTGACTCTTTCCATTTTTTCCCTTTTCCTTTGATTTCCGTTTTCTTTTCCTTTTCGTTTTCCCTTCCACTCTCTCCATTTCCTATTCCTTTCCTCTTCCATCCCCATATTCCCTTCATTTCCATTTCCTATTCCCTTCCATTTTCACTTTCATTCGTTTTCTTTTCTCTTCTTGATAGGGAGAGGAGAGTGATGTAGAGGGAAAAGGAGAGAGAGAAGAAGACATGAAGGCAGAGAGAGATAGACAGAGACATATTTCTGTTTCTGTCTCTCTTCTTTCTCCTCTTCCTCCTCCTCCTTTACCTCCTTCTCCTCTTCCTCTTCCTCTTCCTCTTTCTCTTCCTCTTCCACCTCTTCTTCTTCTTGTTCCTCCTCTTGTTCCTCCTCCGCTTGTTCCTCGTCTTCCTCCACCACCTCCTCTTCTTTCTCCTCTTCTTCCTCCTCCTCTTCGCCTCCCTTTCCCTCTACATCACTCCCCCTCCCTCTTTCACATTCGACGCTGGTTTCATTTCTTATTACTGTATCGTCGTTATGAAATCCATTTAGGGGCAGTACGGTCGGCGCCACCTCTATCCACTGCTCCCGTCTCTTGCTCGAGCACTCCATCTTCGGCCGAGTCCCCGTCGGGGGCCAGCCGGAGGAGACAAATTGCCCGGCCCGGCTAATGGCTCGAGGCGCCCAAGGCGAGACCAGACGGACGGACGGATGGACGGCGGCACAAGTAAGATTGATAACCAGATTGGGTGCAATAGTAATACTTAACTAACAGCTGTCTAACGGTTGGAGGCGCGCGCCAGACAGGTGCTAATGAGAGGCGGAATGATGATGGCGGCGCGATTGGAGAGGAGTTGGAGGAAAGGATATGGACTGGAGAGGAGAGGAGGAGGGAGGAATCAATTCTATCTAACTCTCTTGTCTTTTTCTTGCTTAGTGTCTGTATCTGTCTTACTCATTATGTCTCCTTGTCCCTGTCCTTCCTTCTATCTATCTATCTATCTATCTATCTATCTATCTATCTATCTATCTATCTATCTATCTATCTATCTATCTATCTATCTATCTATCTATCTATCTATCTATCTATCTATCTATATATCTATCTATCTATCTATCTATCTATCTATCTATCTATCTATCTATCTATCTATCTATCTATCTATCTATCTATATATCTATCTATCTATCTATCTATCTATCTATCTATCTATCTATCTATCTATCTATCTATCTATCTATCTATCTATCTATCTATCTATCTATCCATCCATCCATCCATCCATCCATCCATCCATCCATCCATCCATCCATCCATCCATCCATCCATCCATCCATCCATCCATCCATCCATCCATCCATCCATCCATCCATCCATCCATCCATCCATCCATCTATCTATCTATCTATCTATCTATCTATCTATCTATCTATATATCTATCTATCTATCTATCTATCTATCTATCTATCTATCTATCTATCTATCTATCTATCTATCTATCTATCTATCTATCTATCTATCTATCTATCTATCTATCTATCTATCTATCTATCTATCTATCTATCTATCCATCCATCCATCCATCCATCCATCCATCCATCCATCCATCCATCCATCCATCCATCCATCCATCCATCCATCCATCCATCTATATATCCATCTATCTATCTATCTATCTATCTATCTATCTATCTATCTATCTATCTATCTATCTATCTATCTATCTATCTATCTATCTATCTATCTATCTATCTATCTATCTATCTATCTATATATCTATCTATCTATCTATCTATCTATCTATCTATATATCTATCTATCTATCTATCTATCTATCTATCTATCTATCTATCTATCTATCTATCTATCTATCTATCTATATATCTATCTATCTATCTATCTATCTATCTATCTATCTATCTATCTATCTATCTATCTATCTATCTATCTATCTATCTATCTATATATCTATCTATCTATCTATCTATCTATCTATTTATCTATCCATCTATCTTTCTATCTACCTATCTATCTATCTATCTATCTATCTATCTATCTATCTATCTATCTATCCATCCATCCATCCATCCATCCATCCATCCATCCATCCATCCATCCATCCATCCATCCATCCATCCATCCATCCATCCATCCATCCATCTATCTATCTATATATTTATCTATCTGCTTGTCTGTTAATCTATCTGTCCTTCTATCCATCTGTCTATCTGTCTAACTATATAACTATTTATCAGTCTATCTGTCTATCTACATTCATCACTGTCTTGGTATTTTTCTCTTTCCCTCAATGACTTTTTCTATCGCTCTGTGTCGCTAGTTTTGACTTTCCATTGTGTCGTGTTTCGAGTTTCTTATATAAATTTTGGGTATAGATGCATACATACATACACACGTACATACATACATACATACATACATACATACATACATACATACATACATACATACATACATACATACATACATACATACATACATACATACATACATACATACATACATACATACATACATACACACGTACATACGTACAGACATACGAAACATAGATACGTCACTTTGTCAGGAGTTAACCTGACACGTTCTTCGACCTCATTCCCTGTCATCTTCCCAAACAGTCCGTCGTTTTCAACAAGTCTCAGCGTTAATTGGGTTGTTTATGACTTCGTGTGGTTGCTGAGTCTGATTGGTGCTGTTCTTCCGCCGGATGAAGAGTCGGATGGAGTCGTTGGGGGATCGACGCCCAAGAAGACGAAAGAGGATGAACACGAAGCCAAGATGACGACGTCTGTCTTAGGCGACGACTTAGTACGTGTCACGAACGCAATTGTCGGCTCATCTCTGCTGTCAGCATTTAGCCTATATAGGCTTTCACTATGTCTGCATGTTCATGTATATGTGCGTGTATGTATGTATATATGCATGCAAGGATGTGTATAGTTTTATGCATGCATATGTGTAGGCTATGTACGCATGATATGTATCTCTGTGTAAGTGTGTGTATATGTACGTGTAGGTTATGTATTTACGTGTAGCATTGTATGCACCTATGTATGTATTTAAGTATTTATGTGTATGCATGTCTGCCATTGTAGGCATGTATGCATCTATGCGTGTGTGTATTAATGTATGTATGCGTGTATGTATCCATGTATGCATGTATACGTGTTTATGTATGTACATATGTATCTACGTATTATATATGTGTGCATGTGTGTTTGTAAGTGTGTATGCACGTGTGTATATTAGGGTGGTAGTGAAAAAAGTTTTTTTTAAATAATGCCCGGGACACCCCCTAGTTCTGTTCGTATTGGTAGTAGAAACTCATGTGCAAAATCTTTTTAAAATATTCCATTATTTAGGCGTGCCACATGACAACTCAAGTTTTGCATATGACACCATGCATCATTGAAGCCGTAAAAATCAACTTTCTTAGTTGTTCAGGAGCTGGATGAAAGTTCGTCACTTCTAGAACCTATTATTTGATTACTCTAATTATGTGATGAGTGTGATGCACCATAGATTGTTGGATACCATATTCTCTGATGATTTGTTTATAAATAAAAAATTAAATAATAAATATATAAATTGGAACCAACTGGAGCTGAGGAGTAAATAAATATTTGCAATTTTTTTAACAATTTTCTGAACTTTTGTAGTCTGCACATTTAAGGCTTTTCTAAAGTTTAATTATTTATTTACTTACTTACTCACGCTATCCCACATTATTCATAATCCATTTCAAATTAATCACATTTTAAAAGTTGTCCTTGAAGTCCTCTGGCTGGACCGTTTCCTGGACCTGAAATACCTTTGCTTAAACGATATCAGAATGCATTGCCTTTGATCGTCCATGACATGATTGCTGATGGTTTGTCCGATGATGAAATTGCAGTTTAACAATAACAACGAAATGATGGAAGACGCTGTTGAATTTGAAGTGGAATGTTTGCAGAAAGACAGCCAGCCTCGTGATGATTATCTAGAGCTCTTGGAACTTGCACTGATCTACATAGGTCATGTCCCTCCTCGAGAGTTGCATATTACAGCCTCTGGTGTCATGTCACCGCTCTCTTCGCTCTGCCACCCGTGGTGATCTCTCTGTCCCTTGTGCACACACCGCTACTATGCAGCAGCGCGCTTTCTCCGTGGTTGGACCCACAATTTGGAATGGGCTTCCTCCTGAGCTGCGGTCTCTTCCTCGTAACTCATTCACCGCTTTCTTCTCTGCTCTAAAGACTGTTCTCTTTCGTCGGGGTTGGGATAGGAGCGCCTCTGAGTAGCTTCCTTGGAGGGGCGCTATATAAATGATTGATTGTTTGATGTATAGGGCCAGGTGGATGGCCAAGGCCATCTATTCTCACAAAGTATTCCTTTTACGATCTCAATTGCGAATTACCTTCTGGAAAAAAATTTGCTACGCTCCCTTAACCTGTTCATCTGCTTTAATTATCTCAGATCATGGGTCACAGCTTCACACTCTACTCTAAAGGCACTTTCCGTCATGCTTGTTACCTCAGTGAGGATTTGGTCGATTTCGGTTTTTTCGATGACTGCATTGATGCTGCTTCCAAGGCCTTCTTGGTGCAAACAATAAGAACCAAAGTTGGTGTTGGCATTCCATCCAAATGTCCACAAATTACTGTACACACAGCTTCATGTAGTGGGGAGCACCTCTGAGTAGTACTCCTTGAAGAGGCGCTATATAAATGCCCGTTATGAATGAATGAATGAATGTACTCTTGAGATTTTGTGACTTCAAACATGATGAATACTGTGCATACCATTGATTGGCTGGAGAAAGATCCAACTTCGTGGAAACAGGACAGCATCTTGTAGCGACATGGTCACGTTACGGCGCTATAGAAATTGTCCGTGTTATTATTATTTTAATTATTTATTTGGAGCGTCATCAGAAAGGTTGAGTGTGGTGAATGATAGAGCAGAAAGGGGATTGGCACTGATCCAAGAATAAAATCAAATACTGTCCAAGGATGAAGGTCAAAAGCAGGCCTTGCTCCATGTGGTGTCCCAACATTGGAAAAAGTATCCGGACCCCAAGAAGTTAACGATCACAAAAATGGACTAATAAATATTTTATTCTTGATAGAGTTCAATTATGCTCAAAAATACTCTTTAAGTAGTGTGCCTTAAACCTAGCAATTGAAATTGAATTTGAAATTTACTTTCGGTTTCACAAAATACAAAAGAATATCGATTATATTATCACAATTGTGCTTACAATCCTTGTCTAAAATTTGGAAAACTTGTCATCTCATGTGGCACCCCTAAATGATGGAATACTTTTATAATATTTTGCACACTGGCTTAGTATATCAAAAGGAACATAACTAGGGGCTGTCCCATCCATTTCCACAAAATAACGTTTTTGAGCACCACCCTAGTGTATATATGTAATGTATGTATGGTTATATGTATGAAATTATGAATGTCTGCATTCTGCCACCATCGGTGAGCTAAGTATTGTTCGGCTCTGATGGAAGAGAATGTGTCCAGTAGGGGTCAACTGACTGTGTAACTGGACTAAACGAATGGCAGATTGAGTGATTGAGCGTTGGGTCAATTAATTGCGTCTGTCAACAGAGTAACTTTTTATTTGATTGATTTCTAGGAATTCTTCAGCTATATACAAACATGCATATGCATACATTCATGCATACATACTTACATGCATACTTACATGCAAACATACATAATGCATTTATGTATTATACACACATGTATACATACATCCATACATGCATATTTACCTACATACATACATCCAATATGTTATACATACATGCACACATGCATTATTACATGCACACATAAGTAAGTAAGTATATTCTTTAATAAACCATCTGCATACGCACTGTGGTTTACAGACATGTCATGCAGTTAGAGGCATGCTACACAATAAAAGGAAAAAAGGAAACTGAAAAAGGACTAGACTAGGTATAGGAAATTGCCTAACTACTAACATACTGTCTCACATACAAGCAACATACATACATGCATAATATATTCATAGATTGCTTGTTTCGGCTCAGATTCCTCACAATATGCCTGCATTTATTGAATATGTTACTGCTGTTTGCAGCCGTTCTGCTATGCAAGACATGGAAACTGAGGTCAGGTCAAAGTTCATGCCCGGGGCACGGCGACCTTTGAGGCTAGCAATTGCACGATGGCATCGAATTGCATAGTCACAAAGGCGTCCGTTTTCTGAGGCCAACCATCAGAAGAGATGCGGAACCAGTCACTCAGCATCAGCAGCAGAACACTGGGAAAAGTAGATCACCTAACACCCGCACCACGATGACTACTTGGTTACATCAAAGTGCATCACCAAAAAGTATAACACTAAACGTCCATTACCAAAAACACATTGCCTAAAGTATATCACCAAAGTAAATCAATAACAGTACATCAGCAAAAGTATTTCACCAAAGCTAAATCATCTAAGGTACATAATCAAAAGTACATCATCAAAAGTAAATCACCAAAAGAACATCACTAAAAATTATTGGCTGTACCATCAATTGTGAGTCACAAAGAGCTCAACAATACAATCGGAAGATTTTATCGCGGGTAAAAATCACACCTACACACGGATAAGGGTCAGAGCCTCCCAGCTGAATATAGTAGGAGATTTGAAAATCGATCGCGCTGAATTGAGTAGTCGAGCGATGCGCGGTCGACCTCGGGAGCTTCTGTGTACAGCATATTTTGTGTATCGTATTCGTATAGCTGCCGCAAGTAAGTATATTGAAGTAATGTACATTTATAGGTAAATAAAATACTGGTCTGATTCCAGGTTCGTCTATCGTCTTGAAGTCTAAGACTCTAAGTCAAACTCAACAAGCGACGGTACGACGCCTTCGGCTAGGCGAGCGATTTACCGCTCGCCGGTACCTTTGCTATAGGCGACCGACCAAGGAGAGCGATCGATCGCTCGCCTTAAACGGGAAGCTTTGATGAGGGTCCCTCTGTGGCATATTTCTCGTAGGCATCGGCCATTTCAATCCACGCCTTTACGCTGTAGCAGGGATCTTCGCTCTTTATCACATCGTTCAGAAGTGTTTTGATGCGCTGGAAGAACTTCTCGTGCGATCGAGCACTCCCATCCCAAAACGTTTCACCTGTTCCTTTCTTCATGAGCTTGCTATAAGTACAAGCCAGATCGAATTTCCATTTTATGCAGGTAGGTGAGGACATGAAACCGCTTGGAAAACGATCCTCTTTGCCGGCGATTTCTTCCAATGCTTCTTCAAGTAAATCGACAGCTTTTTGATAGAAGGTCGGTCCAAAGTCAGGATAATGAACTCCAAGTTCTGCTTTCGCGGTACACATCTGAAGGCTGTCTTGAAGAATCCGTTCCATTTCTTTCATTGTCTCTGACGCTTCAAGACGATGGAGCTCCCACCTGTTCCACAGTGCGTTGAAGTTTCGAGGATCTCTGGACAGTGTTTCCTTGTTCTGCTGCCTGGCTGCTTCAAGTTTCGGTGGATCGCAGTTTAAGTACAGCATTGTGAGATAGTTGGATCTACTCATATCCAGCCAGAAGTCTTCCGGTTCCGCGTCGCGACTCTGTTCCAGATGCTCCAGACTATGCGTGCAGAGAGCTTGGACATTGTCAACCTTTTCCTTGAAATCTCTTCCGAAGTTTCGACGTTGTGGAAACTTCTTGCAAATGGTTTCCACTGCAGTTTTCTGATCGTTTGCTAGGCAGAACAAAAACATAGATATTAAATATTAATGAGAGTTTTTCTTATGTATGATAAAAGATCGACTACAACCACCTGTCAATCATCGGCATCACAGCAATCTGCCAAACAAGGAATCAATGACGAGAGCAACGAAAGAAACTGATGACGAAAGTTATATGAACAAATGGACATGAGCTAAAATAATTTTTTATATCAAGGACTTTGAAGACGTCAACGGCCTTTGTAGCCATAAGATGTCGTTAAACACTGGAATAATAATAATTATTATTATTATTATCATCATCATCATCATCATCATCATCATCATCATCATCATCATCATCATCATCATCATCATCATCATCATCATCATCATCATCATCATCATCATCATCATCATCATCATCATCATCATCATCATCATCATCATCATCATCATCATCATCATCATCATCATCATCATTATTATTATTATTATTATCGCACCTTACTTACTTTGGCGCCACTCAACCGGTGCTCAGCAGCGCCTTACATGATACATAGTAGTGACAGATACAGTTTTACAGGAGTCGAATTTAACTGTATAGGCCTATAATTATACTGCAGCCATAAATGACGCACATCTGTCCTACCTCTGAATTTTGCAGTCGCCCTCTAGCGAATGCAAGGCTGAGCCCACCTTAGCGGTATCGAACCCGCGTCCTTCTGATCTTCGTTCCAGTATTGTATCCGCAGATGCCGCGTGCATTAGGCTATGATTAGATTAAATTCTAACATAGACAAATGTTTCGGAATCAACTTACCCTCCGTCGCCATGATCAGCTTTCTGTTGTTGTTGTTGTTGTTGTTACCTCAAGTAAACGTTGTCGCTAAATTAAAACATCATCACTGGAGAAAGCTTACTCAGGCAATGCAATTTATTCACTGAAATGCTCTTCTAAGTGTATTTCGCCCAAGGGCTGAACGGTCACATAGGCCGTAGGCTATACTAGGCTTCTGCAGCAGAGGTTCTACCGTTTAGTAAAATAACAAATATTAAAATATTAAATATTAATCGTAATCATAATCTCGAGATTTCTACAGCGCCCACAAAAGCCAAGTCGGTAAACCAGCTTATTCACAGGCTAATGCTAATATCCGAAATTCAATTCATAAATCCTATATAAATGAACACGTGTCCACAGATCTCGTTTAAATGTAGGCATATATAAGGATCAAGCTTTTATGAAGGAAACTGTAGGCTTCTTCAAACAATATTGCATATCATTTCTATGTAGGCTATATGCACGATTCCGCACTTCAAGGTCTCTCCTGCTACAGATATAGGCCTATCAGAACTGCACAGGCCTAATTATATCGCTACAATCCAGGGCTGTTGCAGTTTTATTTCGATCCGTGACGAAACAATGCTCATTTCTTTATCATAGTTAGTTTCTTCACATTTACTATCAACTAGATAATCGCAAGTAACTGCAGTCTGGCAGCGATAAAGTTTGTAAATGCTGTGGTTTAATATCATGTTCAAAGTGATCTACTCTATATTGATGATCAGGACTACTAACGCAGACTGTATCTCCTCCTATCAACCGTGACTGTTCTTCTGTGACCACTGGCCAATTCTTCGACGGGCTGTTTTCTATATAAGCTTATCCATTGCACCAATTGACTGCCGTCTTGGAAACCATCGATTAGTGAACGAAATATTTACTTGGTGTCATAGCAACGATTGACTGATTTTAGACGCAAAACAGTGATAAATGATAGTTTTCTTGTCTGGCATTCAATGAGCACACTTTGGAAAAAATAGAAACGTTGCATTGGCGTTGGGAAAACCGCTGCGTTGGAATTTCCCAGAGATTTTTTCGGTTGTTCAGACAAGCTGCAATAACGAATATCCTCAACGGTCTGGCTCACAGGTCAATCGGTTGCATGATAATCTAGTATTTCGCTCGCCGAACTGTCAAACGTAGGGTTGGAATTCGAAATCCCGCTAGGAAAAAGAGGTGTTTCGGGATATTATGCTCCACCTGCGCCCTTAGCCAACTCAGCTATATTTAGCGCACTTACCGTACACTGTCGGTGAATAGATGAGACGGCGAGAAAGAGGACTAGTCAACGGCCCTCATAAGCCGAGGGTAAGAAAAATGAAGTCGCTAGCACTTCATAACCATGGCCGCCTCTTGGGGTAGGCTAAGGGATTGCTCTTCTTCTAGATTAACAAAAGCCAAGCAATTCCTTTCAGATATATCACTCAAGCATTTCACTAGGCCTACACCTGTGGTCAGCGCAGAGCAACTGTTTTCCGCTCAACCTGGAAGTAAAATCAGTAGAAGTTCCATTCCAGTGTATGACACTGAATCCGTTTTATAGTAACGTAAACTGTACGACATCTGCTTAAATAAAAGCCAGGGTACGATTAGTAAAGGTTACACATAGTCAAGAAACGCCAGGCCTCCTACCCGGTATAGACTAGGCCTACAAGAACTATAATAATAGGCCTATACTTCGCATGCTATATAGGGCCTATACAATTATATACTAAAGCAAAGAAAAAAGATAATCAATGGTCACATGCAAAACATTCACTTCCATTCCATTTTGTTACTCGCAGCGTTCTGCCTGCATGACTGGTTGAATAAACGAATATTATATATACATAATTATATATATATATAATTATAATAATATTTATTCTTTAATTAAGCGCCTGCAAACGCACTGCGCTGTACATGTACATGTTATGCGATAAATCTTAACTACTAACAGAACAGACAGCCTGCAATACACGGCGCAAATTGCAGCCTACAAAGCATGTCCGCCTATGGGACTCGATCTCTGTACCTCTCGCACTCTACGCCAGATGTTATCCAATGCGCTATCGTATATATATATAAGTACCGATATATATATTATATATATATATACATATATATATATACATTTAAGCACATATGTATAAGATTTAGTGACGGTATATATATATATATATATATATATATATATATATATATATATATATATATATATATATATATATATATATATATATATATATATATATATATATATATATTAGGGCTGTACCGAATATTCGCTTCGTATTCGCTTCGGGGCCGACAGTGTTGGGTAAACTCATACAAGAAATGAGTTAAATCAAAACTCAACTCACACACCTCAAAATGAGTTTAAACTCAAACTCAACTCATCCTAAGTGAAATGAGTTAACTCAAACTCACTTGTTAAATGAGTTAACTCATAAACTCACACATTTCATACTAGCACGTTCTAATCGAGCAACAATTTTTCCATCACGCCTACTTGTAACAGAAAAATATTTTCCATCAAGAATACACGGTACTTCAGCCATGTTGTTCTTAACTGTTCACAATATACAAAATATGCAGTGCTTAAATACTGTCCGCTAGCAGTGTTTCCTACCCTTCCTGCCGTCACCACTCACCAGTATGGAAAGCCGACGATATAAAAAAAGGCTTGTTTCAACATAATATGTGCCGAGTGCCGAAGAGTGAGTTGAGTTTAAAATAATTGACAGTTACAACTCAAACTCACAGAAAATATGAGTTAACTCAAACTCATAACTCACACTCTTTAAGGTGAGTTAACTCAAACTCATAAATCACAGCAAGTGAGTTAACTCGTGAGTTTAAACTCATATGAGTTAACTCAGTCATACCCAACACTGGGGGCCGAATAGTGGGCCAAGTAGCTATTCGGTATTCGGCCGAATAGTAGCGGTCGGCCCGAATACGAATAGTGGTCACGTGACATATGTTTCTGCATATGCGGCTGTTATAGCGAGTGGAGTGAACGTTAAGTAAGTGACAATTTCTAAGTTTAGTTAAATTAGTTCCATTCCTAGTTTACACAGACTGGAAGAAGGATGCAAAAATTACATGTAGTTAACTGTTTACTTTTAGTTTATGTATTAAATTTACTGAACTGAAACTTTTGCTCACATTTGAAATTTTGAATGTTGTTGGTGGACGCATTTTGTACACTATTCGTATTCGTATTCGTATTCGGCCGAATAGTTGGTCCAACTATTCGTATTCGGTCGAATAGTGATAATCACCTATTCGGTACAGCCCCAATATATATCAAATCAAATCAATCAAATCAAAATCATTTATTGGCATCAACGACAGTATTTCATCATGTACTGTAAATGTTTAACATAAGAACTCGCTAGTATATGCCGAGTAGCATTATGAAGCAAAAAGAATGCATTAAAAATAAATCATTTACTAATTAACATTTAGAATTCGTTGTGAGTCCTTTAAACATGTCACATACTGAAATCTTTAGCATCTGTTTATATATATATAATGAAACTTAGAACTGTCATCAACAGCAAATGGCATCCCTTAAGGGATATAAGTCCCACTAAGTCAGGGATGCCAATATATATATATATATATATATATATATATATATATATATATATATATATATATATATATATATATATATATATATATATATATATATATATATATATATATATATATATATTAGTTTATTCTTTATTTTCTTTTCCGTTAAAGCATAACATTCAACACTCTTGCAATAACGATGCTCTCAGAACAACACCAACCATGCAGACTCAGCATGACTAACAAAAAAACCAGTCATCATACGCCGAGGCCAAGAAAACTGAGTCATTAAAACTGCACAGGAGTGGCTGCCTTAGTCCTCTTAGGGTTGGAGGTGTTCTTGTTGTCCGATGACTTGTAAATAGCGAATGAGTTCCTATAGAGATGTTTGTTGTTTTGACATCATCTGCTGCAATAAAAAATCACATCACATGCTCTTCCTTTTTTGAATGAGTGAAGAATGAGTTCAACAGCAGCCCTTAACTGTCTATGCATCAGTCCCATATTTCTATGCAATACAGTGCAATAAAACTGTAATTTGATAATGCTCTCCTTACAAAGTTCAGAAGTGTAAATTCATGGGGCAGACACGAAGAGTCGTAAAAAGACTGGAATAGGTAAGTTTTTGGTTTAGAGCGAAATACATTCTCGGTGGGAGAGTTGCGAACGCGAGGACATATACAGAGCTCCAGATGGCGGAACCGGCAACTGTGAATGAACCCCGGTCAAAGACAAGACGAATACCAGGATATACATGCTTTCCAGCAGATCTGATGTTGGAATATTCAAGCGTGTGAATAGAGTCACGTGAAACAAAAGCACATAAATAAAAGTTCACCATCAAAAGTAAAAGTCCATCATAAAAAACTGATCATCGAAAGTACATCACCAAAAGCACATCACCAAAAGTAAATCAACACAGGTAAATCACCAAAAGTAAATCACCAAAAGCACGTCACCAATAGTGCATCACCAAAAGTGAATCACCAGAAGTAAATCACCAAAAGTAAATCATCAAAGGTACATCACCAAAATTAAATCACCAAAATTAAATCACCAAAAGTAAACAACCAAAAGTAAATCACCAAAGTAAATCACCAAAAGTACATCACCATTCACCAAAGGTACATCACCAAACGCAAATCACAAAAAATAGGCTATACCACCAAAATTGCGTCACAGAGTTCAACAATACAATCGGAAGGTAGTATACTACCAACAGTTTCGTTAGCAAATAATTATGTAGTAATGGGCGTGTTGCAATTATAATGATAGTGCTAGATCATTAGTTTATTCATCGTAGTCCTCAGATTTTATTATAATGATAGTGCTAGATTAGTTAATTCATCGTTTATTTAGAATCAGTTGCAGTTTTCAGGAGCTCAGCATAGACGGCAGCGGCTTCTTCGTCTCGTGGGCGAAACAATTCCACGAGTTCTTTCAATTGAGCGGCGCTGGACTCATCTCTTGTGAGTCTTGCCAGAATGTCTGTGGAGCTCGTGGCATTTTGTATAGCCTGTTGATTAGATGATGCTCCTTTTCTAGAACTGAGTCCACAGATTTCTGCTTCCCCAGGATGTCTCTCAGCTTAAATATCGCAACTCTTGATTTTTCCTTTCCCTTCACGGCGTGGAGAATCGACTTTCTGTAGCAGTTCTTTGCGTTTTTGAATACATCATCACTTGAGTTCTTGACTTGTTGAGTTGATTCGCTCTCTTCCAGAAGGCCGAACTGTTCGTACAAGTAGGCACCGTCAGTGCTATTCAGCTGCGTGGCTTCTGCCTGCTTCAGCAACCCCTGAGCTTCATCCTTCTGGCTCCTACTGATGAGAAGTCTCGCGAGATCGATTAAGTAACGTGGATGTCTTCGTTTGGTCAGTTCACACGCTTTCTCCAAACATTCGATTGCTTTCAATAGGTCACGGTTTGAAGAGTTCTTAGAAATCGGATTGTTGGTCTTCAATGTGTCAAAGTAGCCAGGTTTCTTTAAGCCAGTGAACCCATACCCAAAATTAGCAGCTCCTCTGTTCCCTCGCCCTCCTCTTCCTCTTCCTCCCCCTCCCCCTCTTCCCCCTCCTCCTCTGCCCGTTGCATTTCTTCCCCTCCCTGCTGAGTCAGTCTGCGTATGACTTGCTCTCCCTGCCGCTGGCTTTGATTGACTTAGTTTAGCCTCTTCATGCTCTTCGTCTATGATCCAGATCGCTCGATACGTGAGCCCCAGATGGTGGAATGCAACGTCTCTCAGAGGATTCAGTTCAGTGCTCCTCTCAAGCAATTTAATCGCACGCTCCAGGTGTTCTCTGCCTCCCTTCTGTCGGTAGTATCGCCCGCT
This sequence comes from Allolobophora icterica, assembly GCA_963556255.1. Lineage (NCBI taxonomy): Eukaryota > Metazoa > Annelida > Clitellata > Crassiclitellata > Lumbricidae > Allolobophora > Allolobophora icterica. The sequence goes on from OY744604.1 coordinate 93,688,396, forward strand.
TCGTTCCAGAACAAAGAAATCTCCTGGTGCTTCCTCCAGCGCTCTTTCGTAGCAGTCATCTACCGTCATATTCTCCGGCAGCGATTCTGATGGGGGTTCCTCTGTGGCGTATTTCTGGTAAGCGTCCGCGAGTTCAATCCAAGCTTTTGCGCTGTAGAAGGGATCTTCGCTCTTTATCACATCGTTCAGAAGTGTTTTGATGCGCTGGAAGAACTTCTCGTGCGATGGAGTACTACCTTCCCAAAACGTTTCAGCTGTTCCTTTGTTCATGAGCTTGCTATAAGTACGAGCCAGATCGAATTTCCATTTGATGCAGGTGGGTGAGAACATGAAACCGCTTGGAAAGCTATTCTTCTTGTCAGCGATTTCTTTCAATACTTCTTCTAGCAGATTGACAGCGTTTTGATAGCAGGTCGGTCCAAAGTCAGGATAATAGACTCCAAGTTCTGCTTTCGCGGTACACATCTGAACACGGTCTGCCAGAATTCCTTCCATTTCTTTAATTGTCTCTGACGCTTCTTCTTGTTTATTCTCTTCAAGCTGATGGAGCTCCCACCTGTTCCACAGTGCGTTGAAGTTTCGGGGATCTCTGGACAGTGTTTCCTTGTTCTGCCGCCTCGCCGCTTCTAGTTTCAGTGGATCGCAGTTTAAGTAGAGCATCGTGAGATAGTTGGATCTACTCATATCCACCCAGAAGTGATCAGGGTCCGTGTCGCGACTCTGTTCCAGATGTTCCAGGCTCTGTTCGCAGAGAGCTTGGACATTGTCAATTTTCTTGAAATCTCTTCCGAAGGCGTGGCGATGTGGAAACTTCTTGAGAACGACTTTCAGCGCAGCCTTGTATTCGTCCTCGTTTGCTCTTTGGTATACAATTTCTAAACAGAAGAAGAACACAATATGAATCGGGTTGTTGGTCTTCAATGTGTCAAAGTAGTAGTGATACCACAAAAGCTGTGAGGCTCTGTAGCCGATTGGTCAAACTGCCCAACTTGTAACGCGGAGAGTACAGGTTCGAGCCTCACCTCAGATGGCTAATGGGGCGGGGAGATGGTTCAATGGCAACACACTGGCACGAAGATCATAAGTTCGATACCCGCTAGCTCCACAAGGTTAACTCAGCCTTCGCTCTCTAGGTGGCGATTGTAAAATGAGCAGTAGTACAGATGGGCGCCTTGCTTGGCTGCCATACAGTTAAATTCGACTCCTGTTAAACTTGTTATCGTCTGATACTATTATACCATGTAACCTAACTGCGTAGGTATATATTTGTCAGTTTGAATTAATAAACGAAGATTATAATTATTGTTATTATTATTATTATTATTATTATTATTATTATTATTATTATTATTATTATTATTATTATTATTATTATTATCATTATCATTATCATTATTATTATTATAATTACTATTATTATTATTATTGTTATTATTATTATAATTACTATTATTATTATTATTGTTATTATTATTATTATTATTATTATTATTATTATTATTATTATTATTATTATTATTATTATTATTATTATTATTATTATTATTATTATTATTATATAGAGACCTTATAAACAAGTCCTTAACGCATAGTTGCTCAGCCTCATCGATATTCTGTCGTATTGTCATGTGGACACTTCTGAACTTTGGAAGTATGGCAATACCAAATCAGTTATATTGCATTGTAACGTATATTGTATTGTAGGGGTCTATTGTGTCGAAACGGGAAATGATAGATGTCACGTGGATTTTAATAACGGTGCTATAAAATTCGACAGATAATATTAGACTTTAATGACTTGTTTTTCGGACTCAGCTTACCTTCCGTTGCCATGATCAGTTATCTTTTGCTGTTATCTCTGGTAAACTGAACAAAAACGTCTTCCCTGGAAGAAGGTTTCTCACAAAGGTCTTAATTCTCCAGCAGAGGTTCTAAATTATACTAAAACTATGTACGTCACTGTTATGCATATTATGTAAACATCAATATCCGCAATTCAAGTTATTCAACCCACAAATATTATATAAAAATTAACACGTGTCCACAGTAAGGATCAAGCTTGTTCTGAACTGTATGCTTCTCCAAACGGTTGCTTTTCAATCCGATGTGTGAACCCACGATTCCGCACTTCAAGGTCTGTCCTGGCTATTCACGTCTGACTCTATAGTAGGCCTATAGCGATAGATAGGCCTAAGAACTTTATGATTATACCCTATCGCAGCAATTCACAGCTATTTAAGTTTCACTTCGGTCCGTGACGAAACAATAGGCCTACTCTTTGCTTTATCACAGTTTCTTCACATTTTAGTATCAACTAGATAATCGCAAGTAGGCCTAACTGCAGTCTAGCAGCGACAGAGTTTGAAACTGCTGTGGTGTATTATGTTCACGGTGATCTAGGCCTACTATGATGTTGAACGCCGTGCGCTGATCAGGACTAGGCTTCTAACAACAGACTGTGTTTCCTCCTATCAACCGTTACTTTTCTTCTGTGACCAATTCTTCCAAGGGCTGTGGATGCATTTATCTATTGCGTTAATTGACTATCGTCATGGAAACAATCGATTAGTTAACAAAATATTTACTTGGTGTCATGGCCACTGGCGTAAAATTGTCCAAAATATCGGGGGGGGGGGGGGTGGGGGAGATTTGGTTATTTATTCTACACTGTTGCATCGGATGTACAGCCCATCTTAATTATTGGGATGGGGGGGGGCACGTACTCCAACTGCCCTCCCCAGAGTCTACGCCTATGGTCATTGCAACGATCGATTGACCGAATTTTAGACGCAGTACAGTGATAATGTTAGCTTTCTTTTCTGGCATTCGAATAACCACAGCTTTGGAAAAAAGAGAAATGTTAGGCCTACATTGGCGTTGGGAAAACCGCTCCGTTGGAATTTCCCAGAGATTTTGCTTCGTTTATGACAGGCTAAAATAACCTCAAAGGTTTGGCTCCTAGGTCCGTCGGATGCATGATAGTCGACTGGTGGTTCGCTTGCTGAACTGTCAACCGAGGGTTGGGATTCGAGATCCCGCCAGGGAAGAAAGCTGTTTCGGAATTTACACTCCACCTGCGCCCCTAGCCAACTCAGCTATATTGAGCACACTGACCGTACACTCTTTGTGAAAGATGAGACGGGGAGGGAGAGGACTGGACAACGGCCCTCGTAAGCTAGGGATAACAACAATGAAACACTTCATACCCATGGGTGCCTCTCAGGGTTAACTGAAGAGACTGCTCTTCTTCTAGATTGACAAAAGTCTAACACTTCCTTTCAGCTATCGCTCAAGCGCTTCAGTAGAGCTGTGCTCAACACCGAGCAACGGATTTCCGCTCAACCTGGTGGTAATCGGTGGAAGTTTCATTCCAGTTTATGGTACTGACTCGTTTTCTTAACTGTATAAACGATATCTGACCAAAAAGTAAAGCAATTGTTAAGGTTAGAAATGCATGGTTAGGAAACGGAAGGCCTAATCATATCACGTACGATAAGATTGAGTGACGGAATTGATTAGAGTGATTAAACATAGATGATTTACTACTGACCTTTAGAAAAAACGTTCTTATAACGACCATGACATGTCAGACCCTAAGGTAAGGTATAGTGAGGAGGTAAATCATAACGATTGATTTATTAGTAAATTCTTTATTTTTTCAGTTAAAAAAAAACATTCAACACTCTTGCAATACGAAGATACCCACAAGCTGTTCGAACCTGTCTACTTTCAAGTTTAATGGGCAACAACTAAGTTAACAATTAACTGAATTAATAGCCAACGACAGGTCAATCACATCGGTGACGAAGCTTTGACCCCCACAGTCCAGGGCCTCAGTGAGGAATTTGGGAAGCCTGCTATGCTTAACATAGAGCGATATATGCGGGCATGACATCATAGCGGGCTTGATATTTCAACTGTAACGACAACAGATGCAATAGCATCGTCAGTGACGAACCACTTTTAGGAACTCCGTCACTGCCTGTACTTTGGTAGCGCCAGTCCCAAGGCTGTACAAAGGAGGCGGGCGTCGTCAGTCATCTTTGTCATGACACAGTGTCATTACACAGTAACTAACCCATCAAACTCCGCCACTTCCCGTACTCTGGCGGTGCCAGCCTCAAGCCTGGATAAAGAGGGGAGGGCGACGCTGAAACCATCTTTGTTTTTAATACACAGCGTCGTTGAAGAGTGACTACCTACGAACTACTTCTAGGATGCGTTACAATGTCAACTGTTAGTAAAATGTGCAAAAATTTGTAATAACAATTAACAAGAGTTTCAACTGTTGTTGCATAATTATTAGCATAGTAATCCTCTAGGCCGGGCTCATTTTCGCTGAGAATATATTACTGTAACTACCTTAAATCTGTAACAAGTTGCGCACATGTCAGCTTGGATAGAATAAACGAAGTTCATTGATTGACTGACTGACTGACTGACTGATTGATTGTCTGAAAGTTGAAGCTTTTTTGTCTGCAGAATCAATGCTGGATGTACCACGCGCGTGGACCAGTGACCTTCAAAGGTCCGATCACCCATTGTAGTCCTAGTTGCTAGCACAATGACATCTAAGACGATCCGAGTCGTCAGATGGAGGTGTGGCATGATACGTAGAAACTTATTTACAAGTCGCCTCTACGCCACTGAATCTCACCGCATAGCACAGATGCTCAAAGTTTGTTACTCGACCTGGCAGGAGAGCAGCGGCGTTGCTGATCGCCTGATGGTGATATTGCCTTGTGGTCATCCAGCAACAGCGGTTCAGGATCAAACGAAGTATGATATGCGAACTTAATTAACTACGCTGCTAATTGCCTCTGGCTGAAACTCGAGATAATGAGCGGCTTCTAGAGCGCATCAGTTGCATTCGACTTCCAAGAGCGAATTCACTAGAAAATCGCTAATCCTCCGATGAGAAACATTAAGGGAGATTATATATACAGATTCGATAGAGTAGCCTAGTTTCAATAGAAGGTTTGCTTTCATGCCTTCTCAATTTACTCCAACGGAGAATTTAAGAAGAAATTCACAGTTTCTTGCTGGAGAAGAGTGCTCTGAGGAAAGTAAATGCCGAGTGGATGGAGTCGTTTAATTCCGAGCCAGACTGTCCATCCACTTCATCCAGATTCCATTCCGGATGGACATCCAGTGTGTCGTATTCAATCGCCGTACTTTCGCTGGACACAGCTCGACAGAATCTCTTCGTAGCAAAGTCCGGATGGTTAACCAACGGCTTCAGAATGTGTAGCATCTGCCGTTCATCCGCACTCATACTTTCCCCGGTCATCTGCATTACGACAACGGCATTTCGAACACGTCTGACCATATTTTCGATCTCCTCCAGAATGGACTTCCCGAGCGGAAGGTCGGGCGAGTCCTCCACGAAGCCCTGTAGAATCTCAACACCCACAACGTCCGTCAGCACAGACATGACTTTTTCAACACCTGGCGTTTCACTGGACGGCGCCAAGATGCACACGACGTACGTATCTTTGGATCTCTTTTCTGACGGTATGTCGCCATCGGACAAAGTAACCAGCCACTCGAAGGCCTTTGACAAGACGTCCTGAGCCCTGCCGCCGTTTCTTCTGACTCTACGTTCGCTTATCTGAATCACCCATTCGATTCTTTCTAGAAGAACGTCTTTCAAATCTTTATCCAGATCGACTGGTTCCCGGAGTTTCCTCGCATCGGCCAGAAGAGCGAGATACGTGAAAGCAGCGTCCGCGTCCTCTGGACGATTACGAGAGTAGAAAAGATCGACCAGTTCCCACATGAGAACGATGCTCTCTTCACTCTTCATGTTATCCAGAATCTCCTGCGCTTTCCTCGCATCCTGTATCGTCTTGTACAGCAACAGATGTTCCTTCTTCAGAATAGATAGGAATATCTCTGACGGGTTATCTTGCATCTGATCGTAGATAATGTCCCGTAAACGGTAGAAACCCACTCTGGATCGCTCTTTGCTTTCAGCGCTGAAACGTATTGCCTTGCGGTAGAAATTCTTGACTTCCTCAATGCATCGAAATTCACCAACATTTTCATCAACATCTTCCCCCGTTTGTACCTGTCTCTCGGCCATCAGGCCCCATTGTTCGTATAAATAAGCCCCGTCGTTGCTACTGTAATCAGAATTACTAGCCTGCACGAGCAAATCCCAAGCCTTCGTCAGATCGCACGTACTTACATAGGTTCGCGCGAGATCAACAAGGTACCGACAGCTCGTTCCTTGTCGTATGTCGCTCGCAGTCTGGAAATAATTCCTGGCTTCTAAGAGATATCTGTGCAGTGGATCTTTAGCAAGAGGGTTTCGAGCTCTCAAATTATCAAAGTAGTCTGGTTTCCGATAGTGCTTCGGAACTTCGCTCTCCCGTTTCGGATATTTCGGTGGTATTGTTGAGAATTTTATTGAAGTTGTGGGCTCAGATAAACGGTGTTTTGAGAGGGCAGAGGCTCCGATTGGATTATTGTTTTGGAAACTCAGAACTACGCCTGCTTCACTTACTGATCTACCATAAGGGACCGAAGTGTATCCAGAACCTCTTTCAGTGTCTGTCGGAGTGATCACACTCGAACCTTTAGTGTTGCGTGTTTTCTGGTTGAAGGAAGGTGACTGGTTGTGATTAGCTGGAAAGGATAGGCTCTTCTGCTGTTGCATCTTTCGGATGGATTGCTTTTCTCCGTGCTTCTTCGTCCTATTCGTGTGTATTCTCGCTTCCTCGTGGTTTTCCTCTTCAAGCCACATCGACCGAAAGGCAAGTCCCATGTGGTGATATGCAACGTCTCGATAGGAATCGTGTTCGATGCACCTCTTCAGGAAATCTACGGCTGTCTCCAATTCCGAAATATCAGTGGCCCTTTGTCTGTAATGACGACCGCATCGTTCCAAGACAAAGACGTCGTCAGGTCCCAGTTCAAGGGCCATTTCAAAGCAATCGTCAATCGTCTTTCCATATGGCAACAATTCCTTTCTTTCTTTCACTGGCACTTTCTCTTCGTATTTCTTGAAGGCATCCCCTAATTCAATCCATGCCTCTGCAGTGTATTGGGGGTTATCGCTCGCTGCCACTTGCTCAAACAGTTCTTTGATGCGTTTAAATAAGACCTCGTGCTTAGGACAAGACTCAATAGAGTCATCCCAGTACGTCTGGATAGTTCCCTTGTTCATTAAACGGTTGTAGGTGTGAGCCAGGTCGAAAGTCCACTTGATAGTTCGTGACCCCAAAAGGTCATTTGATTGTACTAATTCTGGAATGGATGACAGTTCCTGGAGTACATCCTCAAGCAGCCGAATAGATGTCTGGTAGAAAGCCGGGCCAAAGTCCGGATAGCTGACCCCAAGTTCCGCCTTTGCAGTCACCATCTGAACGGAATCATTCAAAACGTCTTCCATCCTCCGAAGCGAGTCCTTGACTTCCAGATATTTCTTCTGGTGGAGGAAGAGCTCACTTCTGCACCAGAGAGCGTTGAAATTCCGCGGATCCCTCTTCAGCGTTTCCTCGTTCTGTCTCATGGCTTCTTCCAGTTTCGGTGGACTGCAGTTGAAGTAGAGCATCGTCAGGTAGTTGGATCTGCTCAAGTCCAGCCAGAAGTGATCCGGGTCACGAGACTGGAAGTTCTCCAGGTAGTTAACGCTCTTGACGCACAAGGTCCGAGCATCGCAAGAGTCACTCTTGAAGTTCTGCTGAAAAGCCTCGCGGTGTGGAAAGTGTCCAACGATAACACTTCGTTGCTTCTTTACCGATTCATCCTCCTTTGTATCTACGGTCATCAAGATAAAGATAAAGATGACGGCAACGATAATGGTAAAGTCAATACATAAACCTTCATGCCTCTATAGAAACATCAACAGAAACGTGAGCCAGGGTCTGAAGGATCTTGAGGCTACAGCGCAGATATGACCATAGCAAACTAACAGTAGGATGCATATCTTAACCTCTTGGTACATAATAATATTATCGATCATAAAAGGATGCATGGTTGAACTGTCCCATGACCAGGGGCGTCTACACCATAGAAACCTTGGAGCAAATGCTCCATCCAAGAAATAGGGGGGAGATCTGTCAGTGTATGCGCCACTATTTTAGGGGGGGAGGAACGGGGAGGGGGAAGAAGAGGGGGAAAAGGGACGTTGCTCCAGTGACTGGGGGGTAGACGCCCCTGCCCATGACCCGTATTCAATATTCTTAGCGTACATTTGAATTGAACTCTTCAATCCTCCTGTCAAGGAACCACAATCTAACCATTGTGGGTTTACAACCAGAGAAAGTTAAATAAGAATTAGAGAAATTGTGTGTAGGTAGGCCACACCCTCTGGACATAATAAGTTACCAGAGAAGTTAAGTTCTTGAACATGTCATCCTAATGTCAATCTGTTCACATTACTTTAAAAAATGTGAGTTTAATTGAAGTTTAATTCTATATCGATGGGAAATTAATGTTGCAGAGAACACACTTAACTTTACCTAATTAGAGACACTTGAGCTAGCCCTAAGAGGAAGACATGGGTATGAAGTGCAAGTGGCTGTATTTACTACCCTATAATTAAGTAGGCCATAATAGACAAAGAATACATCAAGCTTAACCTGAAAGTGACAGTCATTTTCTTAGTTGACATACATAACTGGATAATTTGCTCTTTGCCTTCAGCCCGCTATTTGCTAATGATATGATGGTTGATTAAACATAAGTAGCAAATTGTCTTGATGGGTTAATCCCTGATTGAATACCTGGTTGGCTGGCTGGCAGACTAACTACTTGACTGACTGACTGATTCAATCACTCACTCACCCATTCACTCATTCACCGACCGACCGACCAACCAACCCATGCATTCACTCACTGGTTAATTAATTAATTAATTCATTCATTCTTTCATTCAATGAATGAATGAATGGAAGGATGAATGATATGAATAAAATTAATTAAATGAATGAACTGAAAAAATGAATGAACGAATTAATTAATTAATTAATTAATTAATTAATTAATTAATTAAAAGATAAGCAGAACAAGGGCGTCTCTCGGTCCCAGAGTGTGGGATATCAATGCCTTCCTGTCTTCTTTCCCCCTTCACGTAACAATTAACCTTTGATTAAAATATTATGAAATAACCATTAGAGAATGCGAAACTCAAACTAAACTTATTTATTCACATGTACTGTACTGCTCCGTCCAACTTGTGGGGTATAGGTATCCCATATCCTGAACACTATACAAAAATGCACAGTTCATTTACAATGGGAAAGATTCTTAGATCGATTTTCTGATATTCCGAAAACTGTAATATTTTCAGACCCACTGCCGTCAATATTATAAGTCAGTTCATTATTACTAACCTCGAAGAGAGGATCGCACATTCCGCCTCACTGACGCCATTTCTTATCTTTAAAGTTGATTTAACATTTTATATGAAAAATACTTGGTGTACTGATTCATTAAAGACTTTTATGCTATTTGTTGATTCGACAAAAATGAACAGATTTCCGAATAAGACTGAGACCACAATACATTGTTTACGCGATCAGATCAGCAGCTTCGGAATTCCCCTGGGGAATTTCCGACGTAAGCGAAATTTTAGAATTCCAATAGTTCCGGTTTTGTAAGGAATATTTTGTGCGTGGTTAACTCAAATGGCTGGAGCAAAGATTGAATTATCGAATGTGACAGACTGTATTTAAGACAGACAAGCAGGCATACAGGCATAGAGACAGGCAGACAAATAGACAGACAGTCGATCAGAAATAGACAGGCAGGCAGGCAGACAGACAACAGAGTGCACTATCAAATATTTGTTTTTGCTAAGTCATTTTACAAAAGTGCGGTCAGGCTTGATGAAAGTTGTCACGCCGCTCTGCATGACGACAATTATTCCAATTATTCTCGCCGTAAACGACACCCAACTTGACAGCTGCTCTGCCTCTTCTGACCTGGAAATCGGACTTGGACCTTTTTTGGACTACGGTACTCTCTGGAAACCCCCTTTGATTTGGTTTGGCTTCCTGGATATCGGACTTGGACCTCTTTTGGACTACTCTCTGGAAATCCCCTCTGATTTGGTTTGGCCTTCTGGAAACCGGACTCGGACCTCTTTTGGACTACTCTCTGGAACCCCCTCTGATCTGACGTAGCGCTCGTGAATAGGCTGGTGTCCTGCGCTTGGCCTTCGAGTGGCGCTTTAGAAGTTTGGAGATTACGATTACGATTACGATTACGCCAAAAATCTGAATGCAACGGAGCCGTTGTTTCCAAATGATTCGCCAGAGGGCCAATATTTGACATTTTACATTTGTCCAGGTTTTACTCGATAAATCTAATAAGTTGAGAATCTGCGTAATAAAGCAAAATCCAATAAAATAATAACTAATTTAAAATGTAAGCTAAAGTCATATAACATCTGTGACTGAAAATCTATTTCAAATTCATTTAAATCTTGACAAAACACCATTATAAAATGGCTACTCTTTAGATTAATGGACTCAAACATGGTTATCGTAGCTGACTTATTTAGCCAAATTGGTTTGGCTGGCTGACTGAAATTATTAACAGATTTTTGCGGGGCCGCTTGTCTTTGCGATTGGCGGTCTGAAACAAAGGAAGTAAGGTACTTGTAGAAGAACGGTTTCTTTACATAATCGGAGAGGAAACAATGGGTACGGACAGTTACAAACTTTAGTCTTGGCGTTCGAGGGTTCTCGACAATATCGCCTATCCCTCACGGCCGTACCTGGCCGCTGCCAGTAGGCCTATGATGTGGTCAGTGAACTGGTTTGTCGCAGACTTTACTGGAGCGCACAAGTAAAGGAGAAGATGCTTATTTAAACTTCCGATTTGTGGAAGTTTACATTCCAGACCGCTAAGCACTACAATAAGTAAAATGCGCACGTTTTTTTTAGGTCTATAGCGACCGTATGGCCTCGATCCTGCTCGTTTTCCAATGAATTGATGGGGTGAGATCCTTCCCCACCAGTGCTCGCTTCAGTGAGTGCCACACTATTTATGGTCTTCGTGTACTAGGCCCTAACTGTGCTAGCGTTTCAGATTTAAATATCTGAAATAAGCCACCATAGACATGCGAAACTGAACCGGCATCCAACACACATTAGAGGTGCATGGGAAATAATTGTAATGGTAACTGAACATTTATATAGCGCCACTCAAATCAGCAGCGCTCTCGACCCGCATCACTGCCAGCACTGGCAAAAAGAAAGGTTTTCAAGCGTTAACGGAACTGAAAAGGAGAGACCAAGAAGCTCTCAACAATGCAGCTAACTGGGCCAACCTTAGTTAAACATTAAAAGGATCATTCAGATAATTAATAATAGCAGCAATATTGCGAGAGCTCTTGTTTCAGAAACTAAAATATAATAATTACGTTGTAGGGTATACTGTATTGAAGTATACTGTGAGTAAGCTTATGTAATGAGTAAGTAATTAACACTTATAGATTTTTTGTATTGTGTAGAGTAACTGTAGACTAGTATTGTAGTGCACTGTTGTAATTGCTCCGGTGTTAGGCCTATCGGACGACTTCATTTTTCTTGGCTTCGGCATAGGCTATGAGGGCAGTTGGCCAATCATCTCCTTCGCCGCCAGATTTTCTCACTGACAGTGTAGGGCCTACGGTAGGTGTGCTCATTATAGCTAAGTTGTCTAGGATGCAGGTGTAGCCGGAATCTTGGAATAAATTTCTTCTCTGGAGGGGATTTGAACCCCCGAACTCGCGGCTGGCAGTTCAAAAAGCTAACGAATAAACTTCCGGGCAGCGATTAAAATTCTTCGAATCTTAGCAGCTGATGTGATTAACAACAATGCGCGATTATTTGTTATTCACCAGTTGGCGGTTCATATGAATAATGACGGTTATTATCACAGGCGGCGCTACACCAGGGCGAGCCAGAGCAAAATAATGCCCTGGTAAAAGAGCCTTTGCCCTGGTCGTTGCCCTGCCAGAACATTTGCCCTGCCCAGACTTTGTTCCGGCATAAATCGCCCTCTGCACTGGTTACTTGTACGATTGCCCTGGCTATGCTCTGGTTACAGAAAGTGTCTGGCGCCGCCACTGGTTATTATACAGGGCGGCAGAATAGTTTAGCGGTTATCGTGTGTTGAGTGAGAGGACGGGGGTTCAAATTCCGCTTGGGCAGAAATTTGTTTGGAGATTTCTGCTCCACCTGCGCCCCAAAGCCATTTAATCTGTAATGAGTACACGGACTGTACACTGTAATTGGGAAGATCAGAGGGCGAGGGAGAGAATTGGCAACCCGCCATCATATGCCGAGGCTAAGAAATATGGAGTCGCTAACACTTCATACTACTACAAACTGTCACTCGTGCTAGCTTAAAAGAAGTACACTCTTCTACTGTTATCGTCTGTAGGGCATTGTGTTTCATTAGTCATTCGCTAGGCGGCGGTAGATGTCAACAACAACAGTCTGCAGCATCTAAGATTCTAAGCGATTGGCAAATTTGCGAAGCGCTCAAGCACAGCACATCAAAGCGATCGCTGGATGTTCATCTCGATTTACGACGACCGGTTCCTGGTATAACCACCGAAAACAAAGATTGGAGTAGAGGCAAAGAAAAAGGGAAAAGGACGGGGAAAGGAGATGGGAAAGGACGTGGAAAGGAGAAGGGAAAGTACGCGGAAACGAGAAAGGAGAAGGGGGAAATACGTGGAAAGGAGAATGGAAAAGACGTGGAAAGGAGCAGCAGGGACTTGAAGAGGTGGACAAGCATCTTAATATTTCCCAGAAATGGAGCAGGGTAACGAATGATCTTTGGTTCACGATGGATACTCGTGAATCTGGATGGCTATCGATGGCTTACGGATGTCGTTTCTAGGCATAATCAAACGGTGGTCGAGTCTCTAACTGTTGACAGGTGGTTGCACATCAGAGAAGCTGTAAATTACGCATTGTTGCCGAAGCCGTCGTCTAACGTACGCTATGAGAAGACATAAAGGCGGTCAGACGATCATAGCATTCGTGGTTAGACAAGCGATAAACAAGGACAAAGACAGAGACATAGCGACGCACTGTGTCTCTGCGTGTGCCTTTCTATGACGCTTTGTATCTGTGAGCCAGTCTGCGTATGACGCATTGTACCTCTACTATTGTATTTGTGGATGTGGGTGCGTGAGTGTGTGACGCACTGCATTTCTGTCCGTGTCCTGCAGACAGACAGACAGACAGACAGACAGACAGACAGACAGACAGACAGACAGACAGACAGACAGACAGACAGACAGACAGACAGACTGCCACAGACATATGAACAGGTAGGTACCTGTTCATATGTCTGTGGCAGTCTGTCTGTCTGTCTGTCTGTCTGTCTGTCTGTCTGTCTGTCTGTCTGTGAGCCAGTCTGTTTAGCCGTGGCTGGGCTGGGAGCGCCTCTGAGTAGGTCTCTCGAAGAAGCGCTATATAAATTTCCAGAATGAATGAATGAATGAATGAATGAATGAATGAATGAATGAATGAATGAATGAAGGTATAGGCAGGCAGACAGAACTAAGCGAGAAAGACTACAGACTGGCAGACATTTTAGTAGGCGGACAGAAATACACAAAGACACGCACAGACAGACAGAGAAAACGACAGACAGACAGACAGACAGACAGACAGGGTCGAACAGAAGACTGTAAACGATAAAACTGTCTAAAGCATTCGTGAACCTTTTACATAATATTGGCATCGAAGACAAAGGCGGTTACGGTTCAGTTGCAGACAATGGAGGAATTGCGGTACCAGTTTGAACAAGCCCGAACAGGTATAGGCCTACTGCTGTGGACGCATCATGAGTCAGAGAAACAAGGACTACTGAATAGGCAACAACAGACAAAAGGAGTGGCACTTTAAGGAACTTGAAGCTGAAATGAACCCGAAGGGGAAAACGAGAGCATTAAATAACTTGAGGCTGAAATGTCGGCTAGTTGAGCCTAACTGTAGAAGAACAATGTTGTTTTGTTTCACGTGACTCCTGTCACACGTTTCATTATTCCAGCATCCACTGGAAAGTATGTATAATTGTATATCCTGCTACTCGTCTTGTCTTTGACCGGGGTTCATTCACAGCTGCCGGTTCCGCCATCGGGTACTCTGTACACGTTCACGCGTTCGCAACTCTCCTACCGAGAATGTATTTCGCTAAACCAAAAACTTACCTCTTCCAGTCTTTTTACGACTCTTCATGTCTGCCCCACATCAGTTTGCATGTCTGAACTTTGTAAGGAGAGCATTATCAAATTACAGTTTTATTGTATTGTATTGTATAGAAATGCATAGACAATTGAACTCATTCTTCTCCGTCTCATTCAAAAATGAGGAGCATTTGATGTGATATTTTATTGCAGTAGATGATGTCAAAACAATCCACGTCTCTAAGCACTCATTCGCTCTATTTACAAGTCAATAACGACACCAGTGCGATCATTACTCCAACCCTAAGAGCACTAAGGCAGCCTAAAGTCTTAATGACTCAATTTTCTTGGCCTCGGCGTATGATGACTAGTTTTTTGCTAGTCATGTTCCGACAGTCTATGGCCGAGCCACTTCTTCAGTTCTATAGATGAATTCGTTAGACAGTGCTGTGTGTCATATGCCATGGAATTCTCTAAACAGTGTTATGTGTCATGGAATTCTCTAGACAGTGTTATGTGTCTTGTGCCATGGAATCTAAGTGACGTCAAATAGTTCCATCCTAGTGGAGATTTGAACCACAAACTCTCCCCGGACATTCCAGCACGCGAAAGATGATTCCGCACACGTACACTGTCTTCACTTCAGTCGCGAATGTTCCAGCCAGTGGGCCCAGGAATTGTTTAAAGTTGTGTGAGTCAACCTCAACGTTGGAAACATTGTACATTATGTCCGATATCAGAGAATATAGCGCTGTATTATTTAATTTTTATAGCATAATGTTTCCAAAAAGTTGTGTGAGCATGCTCCTGCTTCGGGGTCACGGACTCCAAAACTTGTGTGAACATCGAAGCTGTTTGGCCAGCGGACTATTAATGGGTTGCAGGAAAGCTAATCAAATGCAACATCAAGCTTTAGAGTCAATATTAGCCGATGTGTTCGTTATGTATTGGAAACGTTGTTTGATCTTGAATATTGATGAAGTGGACTCTAAGCATCGCTTTCGTGTGTGCATCTGTAAATCATCACTGGATATCTACATATATATATGAAATTCAGAAGCACACGTCTCCGTGGATGGCAATGACAATGACAATGCGCATTATGTTACAGGCCAACCTCGTCCCTTATGGGATATTGACAGTCGCAACCCAGTGCATACAGGTGCTGTAAACATACACGGAAAGAGACAATGGAAAGTAGACAATGGAAAGTATACAATGGAACAATGTGAAAGAGGAAATGGCCAACCCGCTTCCACCGATTGTTATACATACGTAAGCATACTACGGTTTGGCATAATACTTTAGCAAGAGTCGCAATGTTCTTGCTAACTCA
>OY744604.1:93713874-93723874 GCA_963556255.1 Allolobophora icterica
GAATTGATGCGACATATTTCGTAATAATTTCATAAGTCTACCGGTTAAAATACTCAGCGCTTAATACAGGTGAAGGGTTCAAAAATTTAATTATAATCACCATCTATACATTCTAAATCGCTACCAGATTATTCACGAGCGCTGCGTCAAGTAGGAGGGGTTGTCTAGAAATGCCAAGTGGAGGTCTAATCGTCTGGTTACCAAGGGAACAGAGCTTGAGAATCAATTATTAGCTCAAATGTTAAGTTGAGTGATATATTTTTTACCAAGCCTGTTGAGAACTTATGCCATATTTTGGAATATCTTTGATACGCGTACCGGTAGGCATAACTAATTAGAGGTTATTAGAAAAGGTTATTCGAAAATTTAGTTAGGAATATTTGATTTTTTTAATCGCCTATTATTAAACTTTAAACCAATTTAATAATACCTGAAGTTACAAACTGAATGAGATTACGTTCATATTAATTCAACACAATTCAAAATTTAGTTATTGCTTATGTTTCAAGCTTATAGATGTCAACTTCATAGAAAAATATCACAACTCCTCGTCGGAAAGAACAATAGCGATGCATTTTGGCCCTGGGTGATATATACTGACGTGGCTATTCTACAGAATTTCCCTGGCTTTGTGTGATGTCGACCTATTGCCAGAATACCTCGCGCAAAGCACCTGCGTGAGAAAGGCGGCGCCGAGAGCAGGTAATGCACCGGAGAAGCGAGTCATAACAGAATGGTTCAGGGCACACCATCAGAGAACGAAAGTAGTACAGTACCGAGATAGGATGAGGGAACGTAGCTTTACGACCGCTGTGGGAATCGTCCTGAATTAACAATCAGACTGCGTTTTCAGTTAATAACGCATTTCGAATTATAAAACACTTCCTGTAGGATTTCCGTGAAATCGGAGTTATGAGAGGATCACAGGGGATTTGATACATGCGAAAGTTTCTGTGTTATTTATGACACGTCCCAGGGAATTCGATGTCTAAAAAATTTCTGCTTGGGCACATATTCTATGAGAGTTCAAACCTTTGATATACCCGCGTATGAATAGAAATGACACTTTCTGTGTTAGGGCAGGGTAGTATACAGTCGAGGGTATATGCGGGTATACAGCGTGTACTCACCGCTAGAGACCGTATACTCACCTCACAAAATATTTGTACTCACCTCTAATTTGTTTCGGAAAAATACCAGACGCGTGTACTCGCCTCTAATTTGTTTCGGAAAACTAACCGGTAGCGTGTACTCACCTCTAATTTTACCACTGCAGCTGGGCCCTATTTCACACCCTTGAAACTCATGGGTGTTAATAATTCTGTCCCATCCTACAGGAATCGAAATCTGTGAAACTCTTGCGAGTCAACAGTGACACATAAGAACTTACTACAGTGCCTGGTTTTAGCAGACATGGTTTAAAGAGTGCATATTACTATTTAATACGGCCACATTAAAATCTGATGCCTCCAGGCAAAGCCATCAGCCACTCAACGGATTTCCATCAGCTGAAGAAAGGAAAGCCATATCAGTGGATCTGATCTGCCTCTACTCCAGGTGACAGAGATGCAACTTCCCTTGGAAAGCATCGTAGTCACCATGGCAACCGTTCAGCAGCTTCAACTTCAAGTTTTGTTTGCTGACGATCACAGGTTTCAGTAATCCGACAAAAGGCAAACTGCACCTGATCGAGAAGCGAAGAGAAAGGATAATCGCACCTCGTATAGCATGCCTATAATCCTATGCTATTGTATGAATAAATCACAGTGCATTGTACGAGCATTGCGATGTATGAGTTTGACTTCAATGTCGTTCCGGTCAGTCACGATTAGTCAGCTCTCAGTGTGAATGGGGGAAATCCAGAACTAATTATCCATCTTTGCCTGACCCGGTGCGGTTTACCCTGTTCCACCAGCACCCGATGTGACTGGTGAAACAGATTAATGTTTAACGAGGTCTTCAGATGATGGATTTCGGCGCCCTCTGGCGATTAATGGGGACATCAAGACCCGCTTACGCCGGCGGATGGATATGACATTGTCCGTTGGAAGTGTCTGTGTGCATAAGGACGTTCATTGGGTTTAGTGGCAGATGGGTGACACGTGATGGTGACATGTTGGCTCAGAAAACTGTTATCTTCGAACGCTGTGGCTTAGTCATCCATTAAAGTATAATAACCATGTGACAGAGCCACATATATATATATATAATTGTATATATACATATATATATATATATATATATATATATATGTCACAACTACATGTCACAGTCACAACCATATGTCACAGCCATACAGTCACAGCCATACACGTCAGAGTCGCCTGTTGCAGTTACATACATAACATACCGTGTCATAGTCATATATATGTAACAACAATATTCCACATCCACAGCAGACTATACAAGCGCCTTCTTATCTTCTGCTCGTCAGGCAGTGCCAGTCCCAAGCCTGGAGAAAGGAGGAGGGCGACGCTAATCATTTTTGTTATGACACAGTGTCGTTAAACAGCATCTAACCAACGAATAAACGGCTGTGGGCGACTTCATGCATTATCCAATACAGCGGTTTGTTTTAAACCAATAAACCATTTAAACCATTTGATAGCAGAGTAGTAAAAACAATGAAACCGTTATAATTTGGCGAACGGTAAAGCCAGGTAGATCAAACCATTGTATGGTAAACAGATGAGAGGGTCATATCGAATCCGGTCTTGAATCGTGATCCTTAGCTAGGATTAGAAAGTGAGAATTTAAAGAAGAGCAGGTGTACTAGGGTAGATCAAGGAGAAGTGGATCACGAGACCATGGAAGATCCCATCGTTGTTTGTTTAGCAAACCGTAAGGCCATATCCATAGGGACGACGCTCTTCTTTGAACTCGCTTCCAAGTCTCAGATAAGGATCAAGACCGGTCTTGATCCTTATCTGAGACTTGGAAGCGAGTTCAAAGAAAAGCAGGTGTAGGCCCTACTGGGTAGATCAAGGGGAAACACTCCAGTCATGGCCCGATACCTCCTCTCATAAATTGAGATGGGACATAATACAGACTTGGCCTCTCAATAATATTGTACAGTATTTCTGTTTTGTGTCCTCAATGTATATAATTATGTATGTCTATAGGTATGTATGTACATGTATGTATGTATGTATACTATGTATGAACTATGTATGTATGAATATATAGCGCCTAACACTAAAACATGGCTTTCTAACATCTAAAATTAAGTGTAATTTAAACGAAATCATACATATAACAATTATAACACCCATAAATTATATCCATAAAGTTGTCGTTTATATTAGACACCGGCGTGATAGAAGTTACTAATTACAATAACACTAGTGTCTGCATCTATCAGAAATGACCTTTCATATGGACAAAACATAACATGACGCAGTGGCCTACACGGAGAGTAAATATTTGAATATATATAGATACTTGTGACGTCGTACAGTAATTATGGGTCTTTGGCTGCAGCACACACTTAATGACTTAATTACAGTTTCTAGCTGTAAACGTGTTTACTTTAAAGGCAAATTCGATGATGAAACACAATGGTGACCATTGTGTTTCATCATCGAATTTGCCTATTGTTCGACAGTCATTATAGGACTACCTGCACGCGTTGACCTTTGTGACCTTTGCTAATTAATTACAGCTTGAGGTAGTAAACTGACGTATTGTCATGATATCCTACTCAATAGCTGCCGTATATAGACGTTAATAAACTCAGTTCACGTAGGGGTGTTGACGGTGCTCCTAATTAACTGTTCTAATTAAGATTTAGGAGGCAACTCGCACGTGTAGCAATATGTTTTCATATGCATATTATTAATTAGTAGTTAGTAACTTCTGTAGCGCCAGTGTCTAATGCATAAGGTATCAACCGATGGTACACGAACCCAAGCCTTAATCAGGCGTAACTATATGTAGTTATATGCCTTGTGCATTAGACACCGGCGCAATAGAAGTTGCTAATTGCAATTACAATTACGTCATAGACCTGGCAATGAGTCCAATACTTTGTTACGTTTTTTTTATAAAATATGCACAGCAACGTATTTACAAAGACTTTGACAAAACAACTTTAAAAGAGTTTTAGTCAGTGACTTCGCGTGGTCAGCCTCATTATGAGAGGAACGTGGTAACTAATCTTTGGCATTCCATATGTTGCCCTCTTCACCGTCGGCTTAGCAAATCCCCATCTTCACGACTTTCTCGTTAGTTGCTATTTTACGACGCTGTGTCATAACAAAGATGATTAGCATCGCCCTCCTCCTTTATGCCATGGAAGTGTTTGAAGTTGTGTGAGCCAACCTCATCCAAGTACAGAACTACGGTGTATAAAATTATACATTACATCAGATATAATCTGTGTGAATATTTTTTGTAATTTTTTTGGTGTTTACAACCAATGGAAATGTTTATTATACTAGATTTTGATGAAACGTAAAACGTCTATAGCATAATAAGTCAATAATAATTACAGACTTATTATGCTATAGACGTTTTATAAAGTAATTATTACTTTAGCCAGCATCAAAAACAAGGCGCCAGCCAAAAGTTGTGTGAGCATGCTGTTGCCTCGACGACGTCACAGGGCCTAAACTTGTGTGAGCATAGGTGCCTTTTGCGGCATTGTTCCCGGGCCTCTGTTCTCCAGGTTAGGGACTGGCACTAAAAGAGTACGGGCGGTGGTGAAGTTCACGACTCCCTCCACTTTGAACTCTGTTATGACCCTCTCATCTCTCACCTCCACCTGTCAGTCAGCCATCCATGCCTCGACCACTTTCCTCTTACCTTCTCCTATCTCTTCCTCCTGTTGTCCTTCTGACCATCCTATATATCTTCCTCTCCTAATCTCATTTTCTGACAGGCGTGAACACTTAGCCGAGGGGGTTGTCGACTTAACTATACCACTATTAATCACAGTCTGACCGTTCATATTCATAAAATATTTACAAGTTGAAACACAAAATGAATAGGCCTACTTTAAAAAGATTGATGAAATCCACGCGCCCATAAATCAACATCCATATTTTAAAATTAATCAAGCGTATCCGCGCCTCAGATTCACATTTCGGTGTGACTGTGCGCGCGTTACAAATTTAATTAATAATAGTAATAATAATAAAATTATTTAGCTATTAAATACAGTCCAACCCTTCATACTAATTGTATAGTTAAAGTGAAAACAGACGAATATCGTTCAAATAACATAAATAAATAAAATCAATACGCTTTGAAACTAATATCATATATACATGTCTTGCCCATATTTCATTATACAATCAGTTGTTGTCATCAGGGGTGTCTACACCATAGAAACCTTGTATAGTTAAAGTGAAAACAGATGAATATCGTTCAAATAACATAAATAAATAAAATCAATACGCTTTGAAACTAATATCATATATACATGTCTTGCCCATATTTCATTATACAATCAGTTGATGTCATCAGGGGCGTCTACACCATAGAAACCTTGTATAGTTAAAGTGAAAACAGACGAATATCGTTCAAATAACATAAATAAATAAAATCAATACGCTTTGAAACTAATATCATATATACATGTCTTGCCCATATTTCATTATACAATCAGTTGATGTCATCAGGGGCGTCTACACCATAGAAACCTTGTATAGTTAAAGTGAAAACAGATGAATATCGTTCAAATAACATAAATAAATAAAATCAACACGCTTTGAAACTAATATCATATATACATGTCTTGCCCATATTTCATTATACAATCAGTTGTTGTCATCAGGGGCGTCTACACCATAAAAACCTTGGAGCAAATGCTCCATCCAAGAAATGGGGGGGGTGGAGATCTGTCAGTGTGTATGCCACCATTTTAGGGGGAAGGAACGGGAAGGGGGGAAGAAGAGGGGGAAAAGGGACGTTGCTCCAATGACTTAGGGGGGATAGACGCCCCTGGTTGTCATGAAACATTGCTTTCTGATTAAACCCAGAGAGCGATACTAGACTGCGCCCTTTGTTTTCAAATGTGTTTTCCCATAAACCCAATTCAAAAGCCACTATCATAACGAATATCTATGACTTATCCTCGCAGGCTATATATCTGGTTTCTATACGAAAAATATAAATATATCCCATGATTCCCATCTAATATTTGAATATTTATTACCGCGTTGAATCATCCTCAGTATAGACTACACGTCGACGGTTAAGCAGGTAATGAGTTCATTATCCAACTTGTCTAATCGATGCTGGCCTAATCTCCCGCACCTTTCATCATCCAATTGCATTTCTCTGGTAATAGGTCTAGTTTTGCTCGCAGACGAAAATAAAAAAAGTTATATAAAAATTTAGCTGCATGTGCAATAAATAATGCGAACATAATGTACGCTCAATATACATACATACACATTATACAATACATTCGTAACGCTTATACATGTAACTCACGCAGTGTACAGTACGTGCATACATGCAAACACACACACACACACACACATAGATGCATGCATGCACGAATACATACACGTATACACACATATATGCATGCATACATTCAAACATACATACATACAGATCAGTGGCGTAGCCAGGTTTTGACACCAGGGGGAGCGAGCACATGAAAAAAGGCCCCAGCCACCAAAATAAATAATTTCAATTAATTACATTCATTATGATTGTATATAGGCCTATTTATTTTTGTATCTTGAATAGAAGCACTGAAACACCCAAAAGGTGGTAAAAGCAATACACTGTATGTATAGTAAATGTGTAATAGTAGCTATAGTGTACTATAACATAACAGTACAAGCACAAACCAATTAAAACCGCATTCTTCGTCTAGATTTCATTTTAGCAAAGTTATCGATTACTTCCTTGAGATCCACTTCACTAGCAACTATATAGTCTTTCGATCGTAATCAAAGCTAAACCAGACAATCTGTACGTCCTCCCCATTGTAAAATGTATACGTATGATTTTATGAGTTTGAGTCGGCTAAAGGATTGTTCCACAGCAGCACTGTTTATTGGCAAGTTCATAAAAATGCAGCACAATGTAAACTGCAGGCTAGGATAAATGGAACACATGTCATTGGCGATCATGAATTTTAGTACATGTCTGCTAGAGATTCTAATTTGGTCACATTGCTAAAATGCTGTGGATCTAAACAACAAAATTTTAGAAGCCACGTTTGTAAAATGCTCAAATGCTTATGTCTCTGGTTATATGCAGAAGGTCCTACACTGGCTTCCTGTCAGCCAACGCGTATTATACAGGGTTGTTTCCCAAGTGTGTCGGTGCCAGCTGGGCTGCACTCCAGCTGATCTGCGGGTCCTTTGGCGCCTCGTGCTGGGAGTTCAGGGTAGCCGCCACCTCCGCTCTTCGGGGAAAGGGATGCTCATTGTGCCTTTTGCCCGCACAGCCACCACGCGAAACAGTGCTTTTCAGTGGTGGGCCTGACGGCATGGAACAAGCTCCCTTTTGAGCTGCGCCTGCTCCTCAGAACTCCCACTGATACGTTTTACACTAGATTGAAAACTGTCCTGTTTGGCCTTGCTGTAGTCGGGAGCACCTCTGAGTGCTATAGGCTATAGTAATTACTTGAAGGAATGAGTTAATGCATTCTTTTAGTTGTGCTATTTATAACACAATCTAGAGACAAAATGTAGGTTTCAACCATGAATTTTTTTTCTGGAATCATCCACTGATATTCCTTCATGGAATTTCTTTTTCGAACTCTATGTTGCTCATATAGTCAGTAGTAATACCACGTTTTTGAGCCAGCTCAGTGGTTTCATTCTTGTGAATGAATGAATTCTCAATCCATTCAAACTCAGATTCAAATTCATTTCGCATGTTTTTCCTCTCCTTTTCAAATAGTTGAATTAGAAGCTCAGAGCAAATCAATGCTACTTTTCTGTAAATGTGTGGATAAACTGAAAGCCTTCTCTGGCACTTTTTCATAGAATATTACAACTAAGAATTCGAACATAAAGTGTCAGAAGAATACCTTTTGCCTCACGGCACCCCAGTTTTCCATGCTCAATACGACAAGGGCCCCCCGTGTATAATTAGCATGGCCCCCCGAGTGGTTAATCCGGCCCTGTCTCAGCCAACTGTTTAGTACTGTAGTTTGAAAGAGGTTTACCGTTCAAGGACAGATTGACATAATTATTTCTTATGTCGTTTGGACGATTGGAATAAATAATTTTCGAACGATTGGAATAAATAAATTGTGAAAAAGGCCCTACATTTTGGAAAATGGTCTCAGGGGGAGCGGTCGCTCCCCCTGCTCCCCCCCTAGCTACGCCTCTGATACAGATATACATGCATACATATAACGCATAAGCTCCCTATAGGTCGTCTCGGACTTCCACTCCCTAAGGGGCAGCTGTAAAATTAACTGGCTGCCAAGACGCGCGTTGTACTGTCATAATTATGTTTCAACGTTACTGCGGTTTGTTAATGACAGGAATATAATATTATTATATATACGTACGACTCATATACATGAATACACGAATAAATACACGGACACACATACACACACATATATATGCACGCATACATACCAGTGGTGTAGTGGGGCGGGAACGCGGAGGAACGCCGTTCCCGCACTTTTTTCCAGGGAGGGAACGCGATCCCTCACTATTTTGCAGCATTTCTGCTGAAATAAATGAACAAAGAAGACTTCAAGACTCACAGTTTCAACTGCTTACTTACTGGAGCCTTTCGCAGTTTCGCAGATATATTTATATATATGTTGGCTTTATACTAAATAACAAATTCCTATGTATAAATTTACATAATTACATTTATTAATTTTTTTGTTATTTTTTTACATTCAACAGTTTCAAAAATAGCAGCGCTCACACTACGCAAAATTCTTGCAAGATTGCACTTTTTGCTACAGTTGCTACTTCAATTTCCAGGCGTTCCCCCACTTCATTTTTTAGGACTACACCACTGATACATACCTACCTACATGGATGAATTCATATACTGTATACATACAGACATGTATACGTACGTGCAATACATGCACGCAAGAAAGACATTGTACGAAAAATACATAGGAACATGTTTAGGCCTGCATCGAACTATACATAGATGCATATTATGCAGTCTCAACTGTGAGAGATTTGCGAGGCGCTGAGATTATTAATTCAAACAAAGAGCACCTGCCCTTCCAACACGCATACATAAATACTCAACGGACTTCACAGATCCAGTCCAAGAGTATGCTGCAATAGAGAAACCTCAATTTCTAAGCCTGGTTAGTCTCACCTATGAATCGAGTTGTACTTTCGTGCTCTTTCCTCATACATTCGACGCGTCGGTCCCAACCCATCTCAGCCACTCCCCGTGGCAAGTTCATTCCCATAAATTGTCCTCGTGTATCTGAACTCTCTAGAGCGACCTATGCAAAGCTGTTGAATGCCGGACAGTTACCCCCCTGGACAGTTTCCCCCGGACATATTCCCCCCCGGACAGTTACCCCCGGACACTTTCCCCCCGAATTTCAGTAGGTCATTTTCCCCCCCGGACAAATTCCCCCTCTGTGGATTTATGTCTGTATGTATGTATGTATGTATGTATGCATGTACATGTGCATGTATATATGCATGTATGACTTTGTATGTATGTATGCATGCATGAATGTATGTATGCGTGCATGTATGTATGCATGTATGCATGCTTGTATGCATGCATGTATGCATACATACATACATACATACATGTATGAATGTATGTATGTATGCATGCATGCATGCATGCATGTGCCATATGCATCTATGTACACATGTATGTATGTATGTATGTATGCATACATGTATGCATGCATGTATGTATATATGTATGCATGCATGTATACATGTATACATGTACACATGTATGTATGTATATACGTATGTATGTAACTATATATGCATGTATGTATGTATGTATGCATGTATGTATACATTTATGTATGTACCTATGTATGTATGTTTTGATCATTAAAACAGAA
>OY744604.1:93728874-93746374 GCA_963556255.1 Allolobophora icterica
CCAGTGTTTCTCTCTGTCCCAACTGTCCTTCCGGATTTTCTCATTACGAATTATATTAGATAATGCACACATACAAAATAGACCTACCGACTTTCTGCATGATCTCAGTAACTGCTATAGACATAGGATTATAATTAGCTAACATTAACATACTATTAGTATATTATTATCTGTATAAACACGTTTACGTTGCTGTACGCCAAAATGCGTTTTGCAATTGGTTCAATAAAGAATATTCTATTCTATTTCAAACACGTTCGCTAAAGACTAGAAGCTTGCAAGTTGATTTTCGTCAATTTTGTTGCAATGCTTGTGATGGCATCCGTGTAAAGTTTAAGATGAATCAACAAATATCAAGATCAGGATTCATACTCATCGTCTTTTTTGCTTGAAAATCAGACTAATACTGATCTGTCTAACAGAAACCTGAAGCTATGAAAGCGTTCAGCGATGAAAAAAAGATGTATAGAATGATGTGTAGAACTTACGGATGCATTACAGAAATCTGATGTCAGCGCTTGTGAATATGCTGGTGCTTGGCGCTTAGCTTTAGAGTAGCGCTTAAGAAATTTAGAGTTTACGATTAGGATTCTAGAGTACAAGTCACTTACAACCGAAATCACGTATCATGAGAAACAGTTTTCTAGGCGACAACATTAGGCTACAGTCATTATAATAATGCCGACTCATATAATTTATAAACAGATCCGCCTTTGATTGCACAATATTATGATTGAGGTGAAGTGATGGGTGAGGGTCGGGTCGGGTCGGGTCGGATTGGGTCGGGTCGGGTCGGGTTGGGTGAGGGACAAGGATGTCTAACTATACACTGAGTGGGAAAAGATTGAGCAAATGAATGACTGGAATTGGTCGGCGTGCGGTCACAGTTTAGTGTGCTGTAGTTTAGACACAACTTGAACTACATTTGCAATTCAAGTAATTTGTCAAAAAACAGACAGACAGACGGACGGACAAGAGGAGGATGCACAGAACAAAGTAACGAAACAAGCATATACCGTTCGTTGCTCATTTAGTAGATTTGTATCTCGGGCTAAACGAGGACCTTAAAGGGCGAAGCAACCGTTCAAACGGACAAAATCTCACCAGATCATTTCATCAAAAAAGATCAGGGTCGCTCTAGAAAACCGTGTACATTTACATTTAGAGTCCGGCAAACAAAACCGCTTACAGAGACAGACAGACAGACAGACAGACAGACAGACAGACAGACAGACAGACAGACAGACAGACAGACAGACAGACAGACAGACAGACAGACAGACAGAAAAGACAGACAGACAGACAGACAGACAGATAGACAGACAGACAGACAGACAGACAGGAAGACAGACAGACAGAAAAGACAGACAGAACAGACAGACAGAAAAGACAGACAGAAAAGACAGACAGACAGGCAGACAGACAGACAGAAAAGATAGACAGACAGACAGACTGATAGACAGACAGACAGACAGAAAAGACAGACATACAGAAAAGACAGACAGACAGACAGACAGACAAGACAGACAGACATACAGACATACATACAGACAGACAAGACAAGACAAGACAGACAGACAGACATGCTGAGACAGACAGCGAGGGACACCTCCGATCTGTCCATCTGTCTCAGTGGGTGCTTGACCGCCAGACGTGCAATTGTCCCAATCGGAACAGATACCTGCTTGAAATCCCTGGCCATAAACACCGAACCTGGATCACCTTCTTCTCTCGACAAACGACCGGGCTCTGTATCTTCGAAGCACTCAGAGATACGAATAGACAAACGCAGCCATCCAAGTACACCTACAATGTACATCCAGACACAGCAAGTAATAGCCAGACAGACATCTGGATAAACTTCGGCCCAGATAGTCCCAGAATAGGAAAATGGTTTAACCTGGAAAGATACGGATATGGAAACTAAAGGAATGTTGGTCTTATCACGTGCTCATTGCGGACAAGTGTTTCGGATGTTTCGAATCGTCCGATTGATTGACAGTTGAAGTGAAACTATGTAGGCCCGATACACAATGTATATGTGTAATTATACACACACGTCAAAATATACATACAAACCCTATATACAATATTGGATGCATATATTATATACATAAAACTATACATACATATACATATACACATGCATATACACATATACAGTGTTTTTTTCTGGAAAAAAAGGTTCCGGAACGCAATAATTATGGGCGGGCTAAAATCCCGAGAAAAACGGGATTGGGGTTTGGGAGGGGTCTCAATAAACACTGAAAACAGTTCAAAACACTGAAATAAATTAAAATTACTAAATTATTGTTTTTATTATTAAAATAAATAAATTATTTTTTAGTACCTGAAAAAAGGTGCCGGAACGCCGTTCCGGCCCGTTCCGGCTGAAAAAAAGCACTGCACATATACATACATCTAAACATATGCATCGTGCACATGCATATATACAATTTTATTTACAAATGCATATGTATATACATTTACGCTCACATTCAAATACATACACATATATACATATATGTATTGAACAGAGAGCTAAGCTAGTTCCCTGGATGATAGGATGATGCCACGCTTGTTACATAGTCCTACTTGTGAGTTGGTGTGTGAGGAGCTATTGCTCCTCACACACCAACTACCAGCGGGTCTGCGCTTGGCTGAACAGCCGGCCACTCCGGAAAACAACAAATACTCACCGCCTTCGACATAGAGGATCTGATAAACTCTGCTTTGGGTCGATTTCATCCATCAGATAGGTCATCACCTTTCAACCATCTGTTCGAGGTCATTTAAGAGTCAGTCTCCTGTTCCGGCGCTTTTCCATCTGTATCCAGCGCTATATTGACACCATTTCCAGTCACGTTCAGTTATGTTGCTGGAGATATGGCGTGATTAGTTTTGTTATTATGATAGCTATGGGGGGTCCATAGAGTAGGGGGTCCATAGAGTAGTGGTAACATCACTGGCGTGAAGAGCAAGCGGTAGCGGGATCGCTTCCCGCAACCCTCCCAAATTTAGGTCCACTCAGCCTTTCATTCGCGAGATGGCGCGTTTGTTAAAATGAGATGTGGGACGTGATGGGCGCCTTGCATGGCTGCCGTGTACAGTTAAATTCGACTCCTGTAATAACTTGTGATCATCCGTTCATACTGATCTGTAATCATACTGCGTTATTGTCAGTTTGAAGATATTAAACGAATATTATTATTATTTTATTATTATTATTATGATTATGATTATTATTATTATTATTATTATTATTATTATTATTATTATTATTATTATTATTATTATTATTATTATTATTATTATTATTACTACTACTACTATTATTATTATTAATACTTTTTTTCCATGAGGTACTTCGTTCCATCAAGGTCTTAGAGATTAAATTTGTTTAATTATTATTATTATTATTTTTATTATTATCATTATTATTATCATCATAATTAAATTAAGCCCATCATTATTATCGTCATCAATTCATCATTACAATTATAATAATTAATTTGTATTGTTATTGTTATAGTTATTACTGTCCACAGTTCCACCTTATTATTATTGTCGTTCCAAATGCTCAGGGACCTTTTCTCCCTCGAATAAAAAAAATAGAACAACAACCACAATAACAACAGCAATAGCAAAAATAAGAGCATTAAAAAGTCAGACGGAGACAGGCGGGCATTCAGACTGACATTGAGTGGAGATACACAAACAATCCTATGGTTGCGATGAGATTCATGCTGCAGGAAAATCATAATAGAAATGTAAGCCCTGCAGAAATGTCTATAACGCTAAATAGAAGCTAAGCGCAGGAGAGTAGCTAACTCGCGAGTGCTCCGTCAGGTCCGAGGTTTAAATAAAACAGGTCAGTGTTTAATCTAGGTTTGTGGGGGACCAACAAGGGCTACCTTTCTTGGTAAATTTCATCCGTGTTACAACATGCAAACTTTTTTGGAATTTCATCTTTAAAAAGTTGATGACCGTTTTTTAGTCCTTAATATTTTCATGACTTTTTCGGAAACTTTAAACTTTTACGACCTTTTTTTAGGAATTCATCTCTCAAAAACTTTCATATATCTCATTCTCTTATTTTATTCTTATATATATATATATATATATATATATATATATATATTACTCGTTTACTCGTCTCTGGGGGCAGCGCAACATGTATCCTGGGGGGGGAATTCCCAGAAAAAAGGTGTCTACATTAAAATATTACTGGCCTCTGGGGGAAACATAAATCCTGGGGAATTCCCCCCAAAAGGTCCCTAGATTAAACACTGAAAACAGGTACACAGACAGGTATGCACTAGCAAAGAATTAAGCGGTCCGTGGCACGCAGACTTTGTTTTGTTCTCTTTCTTGTGACCCGTTGTGCGGAGATTTGTTTCCAGTTTGTGTTCAAACCCAGAACCAAGACTCTGAGGCTAGACGCTGGTAGAGGCTATTATATTAAGGCGTTTAATTGATGAACTATTACCTAGCCTTTTCTGGCCTAGCTTTACTTGACCTGACCTTGCTTAATCGAATCTGACCTTATGTTACGTTATCTTACCAGTATCACAAACATGCATGCATGTGTCGAGTGATCCTGCCTGACAGGCGGGCGGACAGACAGACAGACAGACAGATAGACAGACAGACAGACAGACAGACAGACAGACAGACAGACAGACAGATAAGTAGACAGACAGGCAGACATACAGGCGAATCAATACAGACAGACAAGCAGACAGACTTAGCATGCAAGGCTTCACCTGAGCTAGGTTGTAAAACGAGACCCATAACGCTGACCAGGTGACTGAGGTGAGGATCAAAGAAGATGCCGTCATGGATCATATTTCCCTTCACAGACGATGAGTTGCTGACATCAAAGAACGATCTTTCTCGGATTTCTTAAGCTTATCCGTCGATAACATGTTGATATTACAACGAGAGAAAGCAGCGCCATATCATTCATTTACTGTCGTGTTGACAAAAACCTGCGCTAAAGCATTGCTTATGGTTGGCTGAAGTTTAGTCTTTTTTTAAATTCCAGTGTTTGTGAAATAGAATTTATAATTCTACCCACCCGTCCATCTCCTGTGGTTTATTGTTTTCTGCTAAGAGTTTCCAGTGTTTAACGAAATCTCATTGCTGCCAAGGTATACGTCACCCTCATCCTTTTTCCAGGCTTGGGACTGGCACCACCCGTTTTCTGCTGGTGGGTGCGTTTTAGTCAGGTGATTAGAATGCTGGGCTGTCAACTCTTAGGTCAGGGGTTCAAATCTTCGCCAGAATAGTTTTTACAATTCGAGATTTCTGTCGAGTTAGCGTCATGGCTGTGCAAACGAAGTGGCTAACAGGTCAAAACTTCACCTTGACCTCTTCTTGTCTTCTGGTCTTGAACCACGAGGCCAGAATCCACGAGGTCTCGCCACCAAAATTGGCCACCAAAATGTCCCTTAAGTTAGCCATCACTGATGGCTAACTTAAGGGACCTTATCTTCTTGTTAGTTTTTTTTCAACTCAATCAAATCAAATCAAATCCGATTTTATTACAACACACAAACTGCAGATTAACAGTGACAGAAAACAACAGTTATCAGTTTAGTGTTATAAACTGAACAGATTGTGCCGTCAGTAGGCCCCCTATTAAATGTTAATGACTCCTATTCTTCTCAGCCTCGGCATATGAGACAAGGTGATCAGACATCGCAGTTTGATCTTCTCACCTGCAGTTTATGACCAGCGACCTCGTTCTATGGCTCAGTTCGCTAGAACAAAACAGAAATGGAATGAAAAAGATGAATAATAGGAGGTCAAAACAATAGTATGTCTGACATCGAAAAGAAGTCTTTCGGAACAGATAACAGATCGTGGTTCAGGGCCAAAGCCAGAGATGATGAAGCGATGTATGAATGGGATTTGACATCCTGTTGACCTCGGCTGCCACGGGCGACAGGTTACTGTTGAAACAATATTACGACTGTCCTGTTCTGTTCGCTACACTTTACGACCTATCAACAACCCGTGGTTAGACTGGGAGCGCTTCTGAGTAGATAACCTTGAAGGGGCGCTATATAAGACCTCTGTAATAACAATAATAATAATAACTCAGCTATCTGCAGCTACAATATTGCCATATCTGTATACATATATAATATATAATATATATATATTAATATATATATACATTTCCATTCCTCCCAGTCTTGCATATTATATTATATTATTATAGCTGCAGATAGCTGAATTGCATATATATATATATATATATATATATATATATATATATATATATATATATATATATATATATATATATATATATATATATATATATATGCACTGACCTTGTGCGTATAATTGGTGCATTCTATATGTATGTGATGCACTTGCATTATAGGGGCCTATATATTATACACGGTGAGTCATAAAAAACCGTGTCCCTACATATTTTACTATAACATCGTCAGATATCAGATTATGTTAAAGAAATTTTAAGTTTAGATAGAAGAGTTATTACTGAGCATTGAGAAAGTTAAATTCTGTGTTCAAATTGACCTCCTTGGGCATACGCGCATGCGCGAAGACGCGTACGCAACTGCTTGACTGACTCATCAAGATGCGCTGATCCATTTCGTCCCTTACCTCCACAATTCGATGACGCAACTCGTTTCTTTAAAAATTGCAAATGTAAATCACTCCTAACGATTCTCCTAATGGATGACTGGCTAATTCCTATTTCTCGAGCTATTTGTCTCTGCGGACGACGCGTTTGCGCCATACACTCCTGACTGAGCACCAGCGATTCAACCTCTTCAAAATTGTCGACCGTTCTGGCCGATTGAGGGCGGTCACTACCTGCTTGACGATGAAAAGACCCAGTTTCATCGATCTTTGAAAGGAGAGCATTCAATCCACCACACGTCGAGCCCTTAATCTGAAAATTCTTTTGAAAAACGTTTCGGACTGTAATTTTATTCTTTCTTAGAAGTTGTGACATGTTTATCTTCTTCGGTAAACACCATTTTTTCGGGGTTGTCGTTACGCAATTACAGTTTAGGCTGGGCCAGCTTTTTATAACAAATAATTTATGTAGCACTTGGCTAGACCATCAAGCGTCAATGTTCTGAAATTTCATTAAAATTCATGGCTATCTGAATGAACTACGTTAACTTATATAGGGACACGGTTTTTAATGACTCACCGTGTATATATAGTGAAGGTCAGTAATTCTAAGTCCGAGGTGCGGGCCTAGTCTGCTCGGGGTCGTTACACGAAGTTCGCTCAGCAATCTCGAACCCTCCATCGTTAGAACGCAGTCCCATCGCACTACCGAATAGATGACAATTCACACAACACCCTTTCCAACTGGAGTGTTATTCCATGTTGGCACTTGATCTGCAGAAAGTATCTTCGCGGAAGCTAATCCGATAGATAAGCCGTGTGGGCGTAACAAGATGTTGATCAACGGCCTATTGACTTAGAGCAATGTCTGTCAACGGCAGAGACTAGTGTGGCCTGGACGCTCATGGCCACATTATCTAACAGTGGCGACACGCTGTTTGTTCTTGGTGGTGTGCTCCAGTCGAGTCGCTACAAATTTTGAATCCTAATCATTTGTTCGAACTCTTTCTCTTCCTTTAAGAAACGCCTTAAAACTTACTAGTTCTCATTCGTAATCGTAATCGTAATCGTAATCTCCAAACTTCTAAAGCGCCACTCGAACACAGGGCACCAGACTATTCACGAGCGCTACGTCAAATCAGAGGGTGTTTCCAGAGAGTCAATCAATCTGGACAACTCCCATCTGATTCGATTTGGCCTTCTGCAAACTGGACTCGGATCTCTTTTGGATTACTCGTGTGCCTCTGAGTAGAGGCGCTATATAAATTCCATGATTGATTGACTCTCTGGAAACACCCTCTGATTTGACGTAGCGCTCGTGAATAGTCTGGTGCCCTGTCTTCGAGTGGCGCTTTAGAAGTTTGGAGATTACGACTACGATTACGATTGATAGTTTCTATTCACGCATTGATAGTTTTCATTTTTAAAATACATAGGCCTAACTAATATTCTTGCTGCAAATCACGCGTCTTGAAATATCGAGCTACAGTAGTGTCTCATTTAACCAGTCATTTGAGTCTACAGCGCATATTATGTTTAGAGATAAGGCAAAAACTTTAAGGCGGAATACACCAGCGATGAGTGAAGCAAGGCGTTGCATCTTGTAATCAGGATGGAACGGTGTCCACAGCGAAGATCCGGAAATCGTACCTGTTAAGAGTAACCTAGCAGACGGTTAAACAATCAGCAGTTCCTCTGTATACGAGTGCTTGATTTAAACTCAGTGTAGGCCTATATCTGTAAGTTCTGTAACAGTGTGTATTTAACATCCCTGGGTATATTTAGCCCAGAAAAACAGTATTTTTTCAGGGAACTTGTATTTGAATTTTTATGACCCTTCTACTTGGAAGCGCTCTAGGCTTTCTAACTGGAAGGCCAAGAACCAGTTTATCAGGGCTTATGGAAGGACTTGGAGCTTAGATAAATTTAGGTTAAGTCTATTATGGCATTTTTTTTATTTAATATGTTTTTGCCCCTGAGAGATAATTTCTACCTCGGGTAAAAATAGTAATTACAGTAATAATAGTAATAATAATAATAATAATAATAATAATAATAATAATAATAATAATAATAATAATAATAATAATAATAATAATAATAATAATAATAACAATAACAATAATAATAATAATAATAATAATAATAATAATAATAATAATAATAATAATAATAATAATAATAATAATAATAATAATAATAATAATAGTAATAATAATAGTAATAATAATAATAATAATAATAATAATAGTAATAATAATAGTAATAATAATAGTAATAGCAACAATATTAATCAATTAATGTATTTATTGATTATGAATTTATTAAGCGCCATTATCTAATGAGTAGGCATCAAACAATGGCGCTGAGCAATTTTAAGTTGAGACAAGGAGTTCTCGTGGTCTTCTCCCAAGGAATGGTTATTTTGTCTACGCTGTCTATGGTTTCACATGAAGTAGTAATCGATTTATGCTCTGTCTTTTTCAATAACGGAGCTATATAATTCATTGTTATTCATTTAGGAAGACTTAATGTCCTGAGTCTTCTTCGACTCATCCTCTATCCATTCCTACAGACACTGGACATTGAGGGTTCGTAAAAGAATTGCAATTCATTGTAATTCTATTACGAACGCTCAATGTCCAGTGTCTGTAGTCCTTCGACTTATGCTCCATCAATGCCTATCTTTCTTTATCTCACTGTTTTATATCTACTGGAGCCTCTCTCTGCTTCGTTGTCTCTCTGTGTATCTTTCTATGCCCGTCTCCTTCTATCTTCTTATCGCTCTGTTTGTGTGTTTGGCAATTTTCAAGGAGTTCTGGCTAGATTGTTGCATTCCTTGTCTCTACATCTCTTCTCTTAATCTGTATGTACACCTCTCTCTATCTCTCTTCTCTCTGTCTCTGTGTCTGTCTGTCTGTCTGTCTCTCTCTCTCTTCCGTTCCTCTCTTTCCTTCGTCTTTCTTTCTCGCGTGCCTCCCTCTCTTATTTTCTGTTTCCTCTATCTCTTTCTCTTTTTCTGTGTCTGTTTAGGCGTCAGACTGTCTGTCTGTCTCTCTCTGTCTCTGTCTGTCTCTCTCTCTGTGGGTACTCTTCTTTCTCACAACCCCTCTTTCTCTTTTGTTTCTTTGGCAATTCTCAAGGAGATCATGTTTGTCTGCATCACTCATTGTCTCTCTGTCTCTCTCATCTATATCTGTACGTACCTCTCTCTGTCTATGTCCTCCACATCCGTTGTACCCCTCTGTCTCATCTCCCTCGTTCTCTGTATTGATGTGTTTCTCAATGCTCACTGACATTAATCGGATCACATGTCGTTCCATTCGTCTCCAGAGATTCTCAGAGTTGGATAGGAACAATGGACCGTTGTTCCAATTGCTCAGATGTTGATACTGCTGAGGTCCAATCGTCTCTCTGTGATAGCTCCATTACAGCCAACGACCTCCAGATCTCTGCGGAACCACCCGCATGAAACGAAACAGTGACGGTACAGTCTGCGATGTGCCCTGAATGGGAGATACTGTCTACTTCTTGTCAGCGCGCCATCTGGAACTTGTATTCAAAATGGTGCTTTCAATCAATCAATCAATCAATCAATCGAAATTTATGTAACGCCCCTTCAAGGTCTGTACTCAGAGGCGCTCCTGACCCAGGTCATGCGGTAAAAGCTAAATAAATACTGTCCTATCACCAGGGGCGTCTATCCTCCTTAAGTCATTGGAGCAACGTCCCTTTCCCCCCCTCTTCTTCCCCCCTTCCCGTTCCTTTCCCCCCTAAAATGGTGGCACACACACTGACAGATCTCCCCCCTATTTCTTGGATGGAGCATCTGCTCCAGGGTTTCTATGGTGTAGACGCCCCTGCTTATCACATCGTCCTCGAGAGGCGCCATGTAAATAATCAGATGTATATTTGTAATGCACTTAGTAGCGTTTGTCGCGCCGATATGCGTATCTTGCATCCTTACTGTTCACGTCGGTGTCTTGTTGGGCAGGTCATTCGTTAACCGATGGTGCATCAAAAACAAGCCGTAAACATGAAATATCCAGGTGTGTCCGCTAAGACAGAGCAGCGGCAGCCCATGGTGGATTAGGAATATGAAAAGGTGTCTTAAGTTGAGAATGAAAAGACAAAAGCGATTGAGCAGAACGGACAGATACAGGGAGAGATTCCCATAAATCTTTGTCCAGTAACTAATTAAGCTCGTTCACCAAGAACAGATAGGTCGCTAACCTAGCACAAGATATTTTTAGATGTCAGACTGAAAACAAAAGATACGATTGAGATACTTAAACCAGATTAAATTCCTAACCAGGGGCTGCGCAGACGATTTTAACACAGCAACACATTCAAATCTAATATAAAACACATAAATGAGTCGAATGTCCCAGAGAAATCGCGTCGTTCTAATTCTTGCAGTAGACACATTTAAGCCAACACTAATTTGCCCAACACCGAGAGACTGATAATTTCATTAGCGACGGTCGTGAAAGATTTGAGTGCAAAGATAAGATTTCTTTTGGAATGTATTCATGCAGAGTCTAAAGCAGTGTAATGTTAAGGGCGTTGGTCAGAGATACACACCTTTAAACTAGGCAGACTGACGTTTTTGTATAGTTGTGATTCCTCTAGTCGTTTTTCTCCTTACGACGTTGACTTAAGGTTAGTCACAGTGCCGCACTGCCTCTACGTGACCAATCTCTTGCTTTAGTGGGATGCCTTAAAAATCCTCTCAATGGTTTCACCCCCGCAACTTCACATCCTAGATCCGCCATTGTAAAAACTCAACGCCCGTCGAAAATCCTCGAGAGCAGCGAGGTCTGAATGTGTGAATAATTGTCTGGTAGAAGTTAATTGTGAGTACAAGTCTTTGACGCTATACTAATGGAAAACAGTCTTCGAGTGCCGAGGTCGGTCGTCGACTTGTAATTAATTCTTTCGTTGTTTGGCGGTTGTGGTCTGTATATAGGCTGCGTGTAGGTTGTGGTTGAGAGACGTCAACACATTCACAAAACACACACACCCATCTATACATAGATATTAGTATATAGGCCTACATTCATATATAATCATAAGCATATATAAATATGCTAATGCTCCCTTGTGAGTTACTTAAAGGGCACTGTATAGATGTTTTCTGGTACATGCATAGTTTGCATACATACAGGAATATCCACATACACACATCCATCCATACATGCATGCATAATACATACATACATACATACAAACATACATACATGCAAACATACAAACATACCTGCATGCATACATACATACAAAATATATATGCATATATGCATGCATACATGCATGCACACAATGCATGCATACATTACACATCATGCGCACACATTGCTTGCTTGCAAATGCTAACTCAGTGTATTGCTAATTATTCGCAGGTCCCCGTCCGTACACGGGGACCTTAAATGGCGTGGCACCCATTCAAACGGGCAACAGTGGTGAAGGATCTAACCCGATAAATGCATTGAAATATGAACAGGATCATTGCCATAGGCTACGGTCACTACAGAGAAACGTTTACATTTACGTTTAAGCAGGGCTGTAGTGGTAAAATTTGAGGTGAGTATACGCTAGCGGTGACCAGCGGCGTAAAAAAAAATTTTCAGACTTTTTTTAGGAAAAATTTCTGACTTTTCACCAATTCTCAGAAAATTTTCAGACTTTTTACGATTTTGTCTCTGAAAAAGTTGATGACCTTTTTTTTTTTTTTTTTTTTTTTTTTTTTTTTTAGTCATTTGCCCTAAAAACCTCTAAAAACCTCTCATTTTTGAAAAATTTTCGTTCCCAGAGGTAAGTATACGCTGTATACCCGCGTATACGCTCCACTACAGCCCTGCGTTTAAGGTTGGTTGCAAAGATTATATTCAACTCCAACTGAACATTTGGTTTCGATCCCTTCAACGCGGCGAAAAAATTCGCCAAAAACACTAGACGTCCTTATTTTAGTGTGCAAAACAAGGCAGGAGATAAAAAATACGAAAGAACAGCAACGGAAATCTGAGTCCAATTACGCCTTACGCTAGCTGTAAGGAAACAGATGCATATGGCATATGGGAGGAAAAGGTCTCCGATAGATTTTCTGCTGCACTTGATATCTCGATTGACTTGGGACGTTTTCAAAGAGGGGCGCCTGATTGTCGAGTGATTAGCGTGCTGTAATATTTCGTCACCGTTTGTTTTTACAATTCTTGTCTATATATCTTCATCCTAGTACATCATTGTGTCTTCGATCTCAGCATGGCCAGGGCGTTATAAAAATTGTATTATTGATTTTAATCTTATTTCTGTCTGAGTCAATTGTGGGATGACCTGCGGGCAACGAAGTGGGCAATTAGAATTCTTTGTGAAGAAAATTATCTTCATACTGAACCAGTGAAAGGAAGAATTATGGGCAAGAGAATTTGTGAGTAGAAAAGTATCTTCACCCTGATCTGGTTAAAGGAAGATTTATGGGCAAGAGAATTTCTGTAGATTTATGGGCAAGAGAATTTGTGTTAAGAAAAGCATCTTCATTCTGAACCAGAGGATGGCAGACCTACGAGCCGAAGATATCTTGCATTGAGCAAACGCATATTCATTCTGAACCAGTGGAATGAAAACCTATGGGTAGAATAGAAATGTTTGAGAATGTGTGTATCTTCGTTGGGAGATATAAACCTGTGATGGGGTGGGATTGGATGAGGTGGCTGTTCCTTTTGTCCTTAGATTGTATTGAGGGAATACACAAGACAATAATGAAGACTTCGTTCATCGCAGAACTGAGTCTTTGAATAATTGTAAGAACGGTTCCAACGATCAACTGGGGTCAACTTCAGCCGATGGGAAGAACACGGTTCTTACAGACCAGAGACACAATTGAACCTACAGTTTCAGTCTCCCTGTATTTGCAGATGTATGCCTGTGGGTGTATGTGCGTGTTGATGCCTAAATTCATGTTTGTCTGTCAGACGCTCTGCCTTTTTTGCTTCCATGTCTTTTTGTTTGCTTCTCTGCTCGCCTGCTTGTCTGCGTATGTTTAGAGATCATCACTGCTTTCCAGACAGCTGTCTGTCTATCTACCGGATGTCTTGCTCCTTCTGCTTCTCTCTTCCCTGCTTGTCTCCCTGTTCGTCTGTCTGTCCTTGTGGCGCTCGTGGGTAATCTTACTCCTTTTGTCCGGCGTGATTGTCATTTGCAGTGAGAGTGATTCCTTGAGATGCAGCTGTTCGGTTGCTGCAACAGATGAGACGAATGCTTTGCATTTGAGATGAGATGAAGATGCTGTGGGGGGGGGGTTGCTGCACATGTAAATGCAAGGTCTGATCAGTTTGTCTGTCACCGAGTAAAATGGAGTGCATACCCTGAGTCAAGCACCTCTGATTAGAATCCTTCCTCTGCACTCATTCAGTCTGCAATCGGAATTACTACAGGGCGATCTGTGTGTTCTTGTAGAAAATTGCGCCTACTACTACTTAGATATGTGATTGGACCATCAACATGGAATTGGCTCCCTCTGGAGATGCGTCTCCGTCCCCCAGGGTTCCTTCCCCTCCGTTCTATCAGTTACTCAAGACTACTCTCTGCCGCCTGACCTGTGTCGGGAGCGCTTCTGTGTCTTGAATGGGCGCTATATAAATTCTGATTGACTGATTGACTTCATTTTCTTAGCCCCGGCATATGAGGGCGGGGGCGGGTAGCCAGTCCTCTCCCTCGCCGTCTCACCTTCCCATCGACAGTATAGGTCAGCGTACTCATTATAGCTGAGTTGGCTAGGGCGTAGGTGGAGCAGAAATCTCGAACCTAATTTCTGTCGTGGTGGGGATTTGAACCTCCGACCTCTCGATTTACAGTTCAGCACGCTAACTACTACACTATCCAGCCACTTAACCAGTCACCAAAACAATCCCAAACACACGATACCAAAGTAGCAAAGTTGCTGTCAAAGGGTTAACTAAGCAGAAACAACAAAATTCTGCTAGAGATATGACCAAGATTCCTTAGCTTATTAGAAGCCGTGCGATTTATTATTTCGATTATTTATTGTACCTACTGCACACGCTCCGTCAACCAACTTGATCCCGAGGCGCGAGACAAGTGCTGTCAAATAATTGGTCTTAGTAACATTGTCGTTACACGGAGTAACGCTCAGCAGGCTCAGACTCTCAAACGTTGGATTACAGACGCAATTCGCTGCCGCTCAGACCATATGCCGTTTGTCAGTATTATAACTGAAATCATAGAAGCATTGTGTTATGATAGACTGCGTGATATTAGTTCCTTGTACCCGGATGCTGATAGCTTGGCTTACTTTTCGTATGAATCACACAGGGTGAGATGCAAAAGAGTCACAGGTGATGTCGAACAAGTCCACATGATTTGTAGTCATGTAGGTTTTTAAGAGATCGCATAATGCTTGCAGCCGTTGACTACTAATAGAATGATTGTCTGAAATACAAATGCTTATTATGTCACGTTTTAATTGGGATCGTGTGGGTGTTAATTAGCTTCTGTATGAATTCGCCGAAGCTGACAGCATACATCCTTATACCTCGTTTACGTTTAGTTACCCACTC
The DNA here is from genome assembly GCA_963556255.1 of Allolobophora icterica. Taxonomy (NCBI): domain Eukaryota; kingdom Metazoa; phylum Annelida; class Clitellata; order Crassiclitellata; family Lumbricidae; genus Allolobophora; species Allolobophora icterica. The sequence goes on from OY744604.1 coordinate 93,744,072, forward strand.
TGCTGGAATACACACACACACGCACGCACGCACACACACACACACACACACACACACACACACACACACACACACACACACACACACCCACGCACGCACGCACGCACGCACGCACGCACGCACACACACATTCACACAGACAGAAGCACGCGCAGACACCACACATCCTTTTGTCCGTATTCTTATGTACATAACATAAGTCTGTAGCTACATGAAATAGATCTATGACCTGGTGTGCTAATCGGCAACCTTACGCGCAGAAGCAAATTGGACATAAGTATGCTCTAACAAATTAGGCTAACCGGACCACGGTGTAGGTATACCTGGAACTGGGCCGATGTGTTGCTAGCTGAGCCAGTGTGTATTGTGTAGCTAACCGGGTCAGTGCATAGCTAACTGGGCCTATGTTTAGCTAACCTGGCCAGTAGCCCCTTGTGTCCTGAAAGTAATATTTTACACGAGTCTTAAACTGGTGCATGAAACTGTATATAAATCACTATGGATGATGTACTATTGAGGATGCTTTAATATGTAATGGTAAACTGTCGAGATATAATTAATAATTGCTACTTGTTACGAAATCAAAGTAGTCATAATTTTAGACCGTGAAGTATACAGTCAATGGTAAGTTCCTATACTGGTAGAGATACGACTTAAGGTGCAGTCATTTTGTCAGACTGCTTTTCGGTTTCAACCGGTTTGAATCGGTCTGAATCGGTCTGTATAAATGATATAAGAAGCGGAAAGGAACATTTGGGCAGAAATTCTTCAGTGCAAAATTTGTATACCTCTGGAATGGTTTGGATGATAGCGCTGTCTCAGTGGACACTATCACAGCTTTCAAGAAGAAGCTAGGAAAAGTGGCTATTAAGCATTCCAGGTTAATTTGCAGTGGTTCTAATACAGACTACACGTCTTCTGAAACACTTAAATCATGTTATGTTATGTTATGTTATGTCATGTTATGTTATGTTATGTTATGTTATGTTATGTTATGATTCTGTCTGATTCAGACTCTTGCGAATATTAAGTCTGCTGGAGACTGTGGATCCGTTTCCTCTCAGTCTTTGTCTATTCTATGATTTGTTAGTTCGCGGCTCATATCCTGTTTGTATCTTAAATTTATGGCTTCCTATCTAGGGCTCATTTATTTGATTCTTTATTGTCTGTTTATGTCAGTCGCAGACTCACCCTTTGTGTTCCTCTGGATCTGTTTTGACTCCGAACGGATGATTTGGTCCACAAACATCTCCGCCCTTCTGAAAATGAGAAAGTTTTATGACGAAACTGTAGCTTTATGCGCAATTACTTGTGCCATCGGATCGGGTGCATCTGTTGACCATCAAAGAACATTTAGCCCAAACCTCCTTCAATCTCCAGATAAGCATTAGCTCAAACCTAAATGAGCATTCTTCCTACCCCCATATCAGCTGCTTTTCAAAAGCGAGCATTTTTCACACCCCAAACGAACATTCTTCTCACCCCAAACGAGCATTCTTCACACTCCAAATAATTGCATATGTTCATACAACAGACAGGCAGCGCTCGTGAAAAAGCTGGTGCCCTGCGCTTAGCTCTCGGTTGGCGCCATAGAAATTTGGAGATTACGATTACTGTCATATTTCACACCGCAAATTAACATTCTTTTCACCAAAAATAAGCTTAGATTTATATACGCTGTTTACCGGCGATACGCTTCATAAGCAGAGGCCGAGTTCCAAGTTCTGTCGGAATAATTGTTAAACTCAGTCCCAGAATCCATGGAAAGAAGGTAAACAACATTATTTATTGATTACTTCTACAGTACACTAATGGTACCTTCTATTGTTCTTAAAACTCTGTCAGCATAGTCCTTTGTCCTATTTGTCTGTTTGTCTGTTTGCCTGTGCGTCTGTGTGTGTGTGTGTTTGTATATCGATATGCATTATGTCTCTTTGTATGTTTATAGGCCTATGTCATGTTCAGCGCATGTATATGTGTGAGAATATGTATGAATACACACACACACACACACACACACACACACACACACACACACACACACACACACACACACACACACACACACACACACACACACACACACACACACACACACACACACACACACACACACACACACACACACACACACACACACACACACACACACACACACACACACACACACACACACACACACACACACACACACACACACACACACACACACACACACACACACACACACACACACACACACACACACACACACACACACACACACACACACACACACACACACACACACACACACACACACA